>VZSF01001726.1:796308-870459 GCA_013398295.1 Chionis minor
ATCTGTGGTAATTATATTCCTTCCCCCCCGGTGCTGGTAAGGGCAGTCTAAGCCAGAGTTAAAATTCTGAACTGAAAGTCTCCTGTCGCTTCTTTTATTTTAGGTTGTTGATCGGTTAGTGCAAAATACCTACGGAGTAGTGACAAGAGTTGTGGTTAAGACTCGCAGTCCCAGTGTGCTGTTGTAAAACGGACGTTCCCGCTGCCTGCCACGCTCGGGAGGTGGCTGGGGAGTCGTGTTTTTGTTTAGTACTGTGTATGAAGATTAAGTTATAAAGATTACGATACAATACCCTAGACATAATTTTATTTGCTGTGGCTTTTAGAGGAGAAAAATCAGTTTGGATTCTTCTCACAATTGAGTTGTGGCAAGTTACATTAGGAGTTTATGGCTTTTAAATGTGTAGCTTCTGGTCAGACCACCCAAATTCTAGTTTTGTGTCTAGGTCAGACTAGCTCTATCCATTCTGCTTTGTAGCTGTGAGCTGCCAAATCAAGAAGATCTTGCAAGCTTTGTTTTACAGGCTAAATAATCAGAGCTTATCTGTTAGGCACTACGTTATGGTTTAAGAAACCCACAACAATTTATTGTTGTTTAGACAATTATTCTATCACCCAGGGACCCCTCCCCACACAGGAAGGGGGATGAGGAAGAAAACAAGGAAGCCCAGAGGTTGAAATATAAACAGCTTTAATAGGATAAGATGAAATAATTAACATTAATAATACTAAAGAACCAATATTGATCCTGGTACCAATATAAAATATACAAGGATTATAATTAAATAATTATGTCAGGAGGAAGCTGTGCACTCCCAGCAGTGGACCGCCAATGTCGGACACTGTGAGCGCTGCAGCTTCGGCAGGGAGGGAAGGTGTCAAGGGTCCAGCACCAGGGCAAGAAGTCCTCTGGATCACTACCATCAAGGGAGAGAGAGCTTCACAACAAACTTTCTAATTTATATTGAATGTGATGTTCATGGTAGGAAATAAACCTGTTGGCCAGCTTGTGTCAAGTGCTCAGGTCTTGCTCCTCATCCCTGCACCTGGCAAGCTCGAAAACACTGCGACCTTGAAACCAGCACATCATTGCTGGCTATAAAGTAAATATTTTCACAAGTTCAGACACTAGAGTCTTATAAAAGTACAGTTTTCCCAAGCATTAGAAGAGAAATTAGTCCTGTGTCGCTCAAACCAGAACACTCTACCAGTAGCGTAGTTTTTCCTGCTTTGCTAGAAATAATTATTGTATAAGCCAGTATAAAAGCAATTAGAAAAAAAAAAGTGGAAGATTGTCCTTTGTGAGCTTGAGCCTCAGTTTCTATCTGCTTGAAACTGCACAGCTGTTTTCACACTATGTGGTGTGTTTAAAAAAGTGCTGCATCAGGACAGTGTTCGTTCGGAAAATAGTTTTAAGAACAAATTCCTTTGGTTTGTTGTGCTCCTAACTATGATTTTTGGAAAAAAGAGGGGGAAAAAAAAAAGGATTTTTAAAGTAATAATTTAGTCTGTGCACAGTGTTTGCAATGACGCATTAGTTTAGACCGTAATGGATTGCAAGGATGGTCAGGTCAGTACAAAATTCAGGGGAAAGAAGTGTTTTACTCATCAAGGGTATACTGCAGTGACACTTCCATCTGCATTGAAAGATTTGATAAATGCAGAAAGATAGTTAAGATGAGGCAGAAGGATAATTTGTAGCCTATAGAAAGGATAGCTTTAGAAAAAATTGTCTCTGATCAAATTACCAGACATGGTGTGAAAAATCACTCGGTACAGTATTTTTTAAAAATGTACTTTATTTAAATTAATTTTAGGTTGATAAACACTGTGCTGTAAAGTAATGAAGAGGCTTTGGGATCCAGAAAAGTATGCAGATATTTAGTTTGAACATAGAATTACTACATATATAGGGAAATCGTCCCTTGCTTTATACAAAAAATGTTGTAACCAAGTATTCACACTATACAAACACGACCACACTTTTTAAAGTCTCATTCTTTAAAGAGAGAATGTGTAGTCCGCTAGCTAGTGCTAGGGTATCTTAATATAATTTTTAAAAGGGTCTTTTTAAACATTGCACTAACTAGTTGGTCAGTGTGTCTTTTATTTTGGCTTGCTTGCTGCTAGCATCCTCCTTGCTTTTTAAAACAGTAAAGGAAACCTATTCCTCCTGCTTTGCACTTGCCCCTTGCTGTTCCCTTTTCTTATGTAACCAGCAGTTCAGGTGAACTTTTCTCCCTCTGAGCTGAAGGAATGAAGTCGAGGAATTAGGAGTTGTTTCATTAGGATGTGGTCAGACCCTGATGCAAGGACCCAAACATTCTTCTTGTAGTGGGGAGCAGGCAGACAATTGCAAGGTAGCCTGATGCCCAAGTCCCTGGTCATTATCTCAAGTCTGTTGGGTTAGCTCTTGAAAGTCATCCCTCAAGATGAGCTATTTTCATCTCTGTTCTCTTTGCTTACCTTGATGGGCCCACATATGCTCCTGGAGTACCATGCTGAGAAAAGGTGCTTTCATTGAACCATGCAATTTCTTTGTCCTCCTTTTAAAGTCAGGAGCATTAACCCAGATTTTTTCTGGTGTGACAGAGAGCAGACTTAAACCTGTTAAATCTAATACTTTAGGGGTTCCTTCCTTATTTTCCCCCCTTGTGAAAGAATGCATAGTAAACAATTTTTTGAGATGAGTTTCTGCGTCACTCAGGTTTTAGAATTAAACATTCCAGAATCGTCCAAGTTAGAAAATGAAGCTTTTGCAGAGAGCAAAATTTGAGACGTGAATACGTGGTGACTTGAATTAAAGTCCTGTGTTCCACGTCTGTGGTCTGTGAGGCAGAGGAAGCAAATTTGGGGGCGTGTGTGTTACAGGCATTTGCTTTCATGTACTAAGCCTAGATAGGAGGTTCTTAAGAAGCATTCATGCCAGTTTCCTATTTATACATACAGTTTTTATAGTAAGTGTGTAGTTTAATTGGACAGTTGGAGGTACACAGATGTGCTTTGACGTGATTACTGAAAATTATGCCTTTATTCACTCAATGACTTCCCTATTTGTTTTTTTGGTTTACGATAGAAAATGACATCTCTCCAACTTTCATCTCAAACCTCACATCTCTAAAACAAATGGTGGCCCTTTTTGGGGACATGATCTTCAGCTGTTAGCCTTCCAGATGGTTACCATTTAACTGATAGTTTTGTTGATGCTGTGAATGCTGGGGTCTTGAATGCAGATGATACTTTTACATATATATTGTACTGTGAGAACAGTAGCAAAAGGCCTGTATTTTAGGAGGATAATTCAGACTTGGGAAACTTGATGCAAAGCTGGGAAATTATGTATCTCTTTTTCTCTTTATATATATAAGTTACCATTAAAATTTGATGTGTGTGAAGTACTGAATTGCCAGTTTTTCTTCAGAAGTTAATTTCTGGTTTATTTACGTGTCATTTGTAAGCCAACTGATTTCCTAGGGAAACTGTCAACAGAGCACCTTGCTGAAATCATTTTTGTTACACTTTCATGGGCTGTGAGGCTAGTGGATGAAAAATGTTTACTCAGGTTTCATTTTATGCCATATGTAGTTATTTGTAATGAAAACTTTGAATCTAAAGCATTTGAAGGAACTGTAGATAATTTCCAAACGAATTTCTTCATTTTGAAAGTTCCTTATCTTTTCATTGTAGCTGTGTTGTAATTATTAAGGCACTTGTATCAGCTTCAGTAAATGGTCCTCTGGTACTCGGTGTTTGATCGCATGTGTTTGTGTTTGAACTTGTACATCTGAATTTGATTAAAAAAATGCCATTTTCTGAGAACAAGAAGTTAGTTGTGCTTAGAAGCATAAAGTCTGTGTAAGTCTCAGTGCAGTAAGAACCCTATGAAAACTGATGATTGCACGGGTGAGAGCAGAATTTTTAGCTACTGCTTAATTCAGAGCAGTGCTTGACTTCTAACTTTGACAGATCTGATGAGGCAAATTTTAACGGTGTTTAAACCTGCTATGAAAACTTTGAATCTCTGGACATAATTTTCACTGGAGCTGGACTTGTTCACCTGAAGGCTGAAAGAAGCCTTGAAAGTGTAAAGAAGGGCAAAAGTGGTGATAACAGATTTATATGTGGTGGTTTTATGATACTTTTTTTTAAGTTGGAACTCATCATATTCATCAGCTGTTTCAGACTTAACAAAATTTGCAGAATTTACCATAACAGATGACTCTAAAGATGACTATCAGTACGAGGAGGTAATTTACTAAATTGATAATCTTCTGATATATGTGGTGGAGTATTCTTATTTCAGTCTTTTATTTTACTTCATCAGTGTCAAAAACATCCTAGGAGAAATGACACAAATCCTTTTTTATAAAATATAATGATGTTAGGCATATGTTTATTTTTCAAGAGAAGATTTAGTGTAAGTTGATTTGTTATGTTTCACTTTCATTTGAATGTTAAATACTTTTTCAAAGATAAAGGTTTTCTATTTAGATCTTTAAGCTTATTCATAATAAATATTTCAGTAATATAAATTCTATTTAAATATGGCTAAATATTATTTTAACAAGAATGAAATTATTTTCAGTAGTTATACTGGGAGTGGAAAGATGCATAAAATATCTTGATACCTAACTTTAAGTCATTTCATTTAGGTTCCAGCAGATGATGAATTTAGTCTTCAGGAAGATGATGAGGATCTGTCAAAGGCTTTGCAGACTATTCAAGAGCAGGCTGAAGATGCCCAAATTTTAGTAAGAACTTCCTAAACATTCTAAGAATCTGTATTTCAGTTGGCACTAGTAGCTTAAAATGTATGCATCATGATTTATTTTAATTAAGAAATATTTGTGTGGAAAAGTTTCTTTCTTATTTTTTATCTTTTTAGGGGTAAACATATGCCACAGTGGAAAAGGCAATTTATGTTTCCTGGGCTTCATCTTCTGTTAACTTCTGTTCATTTTATGTTCCATAAACAACCCGATATCGCAAATGCCTATAACAAATATATAGATAGATTATTAAAAATATATTAATGTTATGAAAATATATCTGTATTTTAGGGTTTGTTTCTTTATCTGAGTAGATTGAATGAGAGGGTGGTCCTTGACACAGGAAAGAAACTGTGTATGATTAAGACACACAGAAGTTTGTACTTGAATACTTTGCTAAAAAAGTTTATTGATATATTGAAAATAAAGAATGGGCTGTTACACTATGTTAAATCAAAATATTAATGGAATTATCAATCATTTCACACCATTAGGTCTTGACACTATTTACATTTACAGTTTGATTTCAAAACAGTCATGTAAATAGTTCAGAGTTATGCAATCAGATTGTTATGTCCTATTTTCCAAAGTATGATTTACCTGAATTTACTTGCTTATAACAATCTAATGGAAAAGTGCTTTTCCCTGCTGTGTTTCTAGTATCACCACCATCTTATAGCCTCATCGATAAGCTATCATCGTAGTCTTTTTTATAATTAGTAATCATGATTAATAATGAAAAGATAAAATTACGTGAATAATTATTAACATCAAAGTAGAGGAAAAATGTGCATTTTCTTCTGCACTAGCGCATATCAACAGATCAGTTTTATATTTTAGATCAAACTGAATGAAAACTGACAATACCAGAGTCTTACGGGTTTTGAAACTGAAGAGAAAGATGGAGAAGGTTTTTAGACTGAACATGCTTAATGCTAACCAAGTAGCGGAAATTCTTAATGTTCTTTAGGGATAAACAAAGTTATGTCTGATTTACTGTGTGAATTGACATTCAAATAAAAAGTGAAACAAGGAAGAATATTTTTAATCAATTGATCTGCTGACAGTGCTGTAATTAAATAACCTTTTACCTGTTTGTTGATTGAACTTTGGAAACAATATGCTAATATCTATCCCATTTAATCAAATTGAAGAAAGTGTTACTATTCCTTAAAACAAAAGGAGAACATGTGTGCTTAAACTCAGATTCTCTTTGATTTTGTGCTTATACTAATAGATGTCTGCCTTCTTGCTTCTTGTCTTGTTATTTGGAGGCTTCATTTTTTCCCATAATTTCGAAACTGAAATAATATTTTCAGCCTTTAGACAGAAGACTTCAACAGAAAACTGTTTTAATACACTTGCTAGTTCCTTCACAGCTTTCATAATGATTTGCTGTATATTTTGTGAGGCTCAGTGACTAGATTGTTTGATACTAATTCGCTGGAAAAACCAAGTGCTGCATTGAATGCTTTTGGTGACCCAAGTTAGAAGCACAGTTTCCTGTGAATTAATATTGAAACAATATCCAAACTCTGAGCTAAGAAGCACAGTAGAAGGCTGTCTTCACATAATCAGTACACTTTTCAATTATTAGCTTCTAATCTTGGCTAAAATGCGTTAAATTGGGTAACAACCATATCTGGGAGTAGCTAGTCTGTGATAAACAGTTTTAAGTGATTGTGTATATTTGCTGTTCATAGTGACTTGTATACCTAATCCTGCATCAAAGATTGCATTTCAATCCTAGATACAAATCTTTTTGTTGAAGAAAAAAAAAATTATATAGAGAAGGCACAAATCAAGTAAGCATCCAAAAATATTTAAGTGATTTGCCAAATGCAGATACTATAAATATCCACAGTTTCTAAATTAAGTAATTACAGTTTCTTTTACACTCTGTTAAAAAGGTTAAGTATAACCAGGAAAATCTAAGAAAAATGCTTATTTTCAAACTTCCTTCCAAGGTAATTAGCACTAATTACCAAATGAAGAAGAGCAAACATAAGCAAATGAGAGATGGTGCTATTCACCTTTTTAAAAAATAAGTAAAATTGGTGTGTAGGAATTAAGGCTGTGTTTCTACAGGGGATATTGAGATGTGTTTTTCTTTCCTTCTGGATCTCTGCATGCGTGCAGTGAAACTACTGGTCTTTAAGGAGCTTAGTGAGGCTCTCTCGGCACTTGCAGTTCATGTTTTTGTTTGGATCTCAACAGGGAAGGGAGGGTGATGGAGCTCTAATCTCTAAATATCATTTCCCTGTAGTCTGGTGGTGAAATGGCAGCTGATTCAAAATACAGCTGTGCTGGGCAGACGTGCTTTGGATTGCAGTGATTCTGCCTGCTGTTCCTGTTCTAGTCATCATTTGTCCTTTTCAGTCACAACTTGTGATTTCCCGCCCGCCCGNCAAATTATTTTGAAACACAGCAATAGAATATTTTGCGTATAAAATAAGATCTTCAGCTGATATAGACCCTAGGAGAAGGATACAGAACCAGAACTTCTGGAAAACCACACACACAAAAGAAAGCTGGCTGAATTACTTTCCTCAGTAGTTACAGATATTACACTTTAATTCAAGGATCTTAATTTTCTTAATATCCCAAATGATACTCTGAAGTCACATGCCCCTTCATTAACCTTACATTTTTATATAGATCTGGTTTAGAATTTGTTTGACCATATTAAAAATCTTTGAATTCTCTTTTTATTTTTTAGTTTAATAGGTTTTGCAAGAATGTTTCATTTTGTTTTCCAGAGAAATTAATTTTTTTGGTGTTAACCTTCCTTCAGTGGACAGAAATCTGCGAGTATTGTGGAAGTCCTTAAGGTTAAGCTCTTAGCATTTAACTTATTTTACTGGCCATATTTGCAATCCTTACACTCAAAATGTTGTGAAGATTTTAATTAAAAAAATTTAATCAAGATATATTTAACAAAGGAAATATTTAGTTTGCTTATTTTGACTTAATGGTCAGAATCCTTTAAGGTGTGTTTGTCTATATAGCTACTAAAGCATGTCTGCACCACATCAATTAGTAGATTGTGTTTCCCTCATTTCTAAATAGGTAACTATATACAAATAATTACTGTTATGCAGGTCTATGGGTAGTCATCTAAGCTTAAAATTAAGTTAAAGTGGTTAGCCTACTATTACTCACAAAGTCTGCAGAAGAGCTAGGAATCTAGTTCTGTTTTCCTGAGGCCCTGTTCCAATACCATGCCTGTGAGACTGCATTCATTTTTCCCTATATTGTTCCCTGCTCGAGTGTTGGTTCCTGAAATGATTCTCAGTGCTAGTATCTAGCTAATAAACTCTCTTCTGCACGGATGAAATGAATTCCTATCATATTTCCATTTATTAAGGGAATCAAGCTGTGTCATATCTTCCAAAGACTGCCTTTATAGATGTGTTTGGGAAACTACAAGCAACGATATTAGACATTTGCCTCACTTAGAATAAAGAAAGAAAAGCGAGAAAAGGGATGCAGCTGCATGTCTGCAGATGCACTTTCTTTGGTTCTTGTATTACCACAATTAGAAAATAGACTTGTCTGATGTACTGTATCTCTAGTAATGAAAGTATGCTAAATATTACATTGCAGTTGGCATATTGTATTATTCATAATGCAGTGTTACATGGCCTTGATCGTACATGTACAATTCTTTCTGTTTATATTAGGTAGGTTGCTTGGATTAAACACAACATTTTCTGTATTATACGAAATGGCTATGAGAGTTTCCCAGTGTTTTTATATTATCAAGAGAAATGCCTTTGTCTCCAGGTAATTTATGCAGTCATGTTAATAGAGCTCCCACGAAGGACATGAATTAGCCATAAATGGATGGAGTTATCAAGCCTCCCTGGCCTACAGATTCTTTTTTAAATGGATGGAGGAAATAATTTGCAGTCTGTCTTGATGAACGTGTCACTGAAACTTTTTTCAGTTTTGTTAGTATTGAAATGAAAAGAAGGTAGGCATCTGTGGAAGCTGTTTCTACTTCCATCAGTTCTCTATGCTGGTATTTTTCTTAATATGTAGCACCTGTTATCATAGAATCTGAGTTTCTTTTGAGAGTGCTCCAAGTGGTAGTTGTCAAGCTCAGATTTGTTCTGTCATCCTCCCACCAGGAGGCAGCCATGTGCAGTGCAGTATCTCTCTTAGTAGCCTGCATTGTTGAGCAAGTAGGTTGTTGTAGCATTGTGCCCTATGTGGAGTTCCCAAATGCTGAGAGCTTCACATTTAGGTATGTCAAGTCACTGTAATCCGTTTGGAGTCTGAAGGAATTAAGGCTATCTCTTTGGCTGCCAAGTTGCAGTAGTCTCATCTGGTTATCTTTAAATGCATTTTGCGGGGCAGTAGTCTCAGTCTGAGTCATCCTTTATTTTTTTCATACCTCCTTGCATCTTGAAATCTCTCTAGGGTAGCTTAATACCAAGTTATGCACTGAGTGGGCTGAATGGGGTTGGGTGAAGGAAAGAAATTTGCATTGCAACAAAAAGCTGTGAAAGGGTGTTTTTTTCCCCCGGTAGTAGGATTGCTCTGTTTTATTTTGATTCTGCTTTTGGCAACTGTGCTTGACCCATGAGCTGATCTTATCTGAATAGCTGTCTATCTTGATGGCACTGGAGGAGCTGCATATGAAGCCTCAGTGCACCATCTGCATTGTGCTAACACTTGTAGCAATATTGTCTGGCAGCTTCATTCAGTGTCTGCATATGGATGTTGAGAAGAAAAGGGAGAATTGATCTTTTTGAAACTTCCTAAGAGATCTAATGATGGAGGTGCAGTTCTTTCAGTCTTTCCATTGCATGCATCATTACAAAAAGAATATAAACTATTTTACTATCACCTTGGACTTTTGCATTTTTCATTAGATGAAGTACTGATTTTTCTCATCAGTAGTTCTGAAGGTTGCTGCAGGATGCGGGGTATGAGAACTAATATTTTTTCTCTGGTCAGTGACTGAAGATCATCTATCAGTTTAAGTGGTTTCAAGTCCATATCAGAGTATGTCAGGTTCAGAATACTTGCTTAAATCTGGTGATTTTTGTATTACTTCTCTATAACCTTTCACAGACCTTGACATTAGAAGGATCAGTGATTACAGATCTGATCAATAAAGACAAGGGAAGCATTCCAGCATGACTGGAGTGCTGAAATGGATGGCTATAAACTCTTCAGAAGGGATAGGCAAGGAAGGAGAGGTGGTGGGGTAGGGATGTCTAGAAGTAAATGATGGTGACAACAGGGTTGAGTGTCTATGGGTAAGCCCCGGGGAGGGACAACAAGGCAGACATCATGGTGGGAATCTGTTACAGACTGCCCAATCAGGATGAAGAGGCAGATGAAATATTCTCTGAACAGCTGGGAGAGGTCTCAAGATTGCTAGCCCTTGTCCTTGTGGGGGACTTAACCCTACCAGCTATCTGCTGGGAAAACAATACAGCACAGAGAACAGTCTAGGGAGGTTCCTGGAGTGTGTTGAGGATAACTTCCTGGCACAGCTGGTGAGGGAGCCAACTAGGCAAGGTGCTCTGCTGAACCTGTTGTTTGTAAACAGAGAAGGACTTGCATGGGATGTAATAGTTGGAGGCTGCCTTGGGCATAGTGATCATGAAATGGTAGAGTTTCTGTTTCTTGGAAAAGCAAGGAGAGGGGGGTCAGCAGAACTGCCACCTTGGACTTCCAGAGGGTGGACTTTGGTCCACCTCAACCAGGAGCCTGGTTGACAGAGTCCATCGGGAGGTGTTCCTGAAGGGCAAAGGAGTCCAGGAAGGCTGAACATTTTTCAAGAAGGAAGTGTTAAAGGTGCAGGAGCAGGCTGCCCCCATGTGCTGAGAAATGAGCTACTGGGGGGAAAAAGACCAGCCTGGCTGAACAGAGAGCTATGGCTGCAACCCGGTGGGGGGAGGGAAGGAAAATTTATGGCCTTTGGAAGAAGGAGCAGACCACTCATGAGGACTACAAAGATGCTATGAGGGTATGCAGGGAGAAAATTAGAAGGGCCAAAGCCCAACTACAACTTAATCTGGCTTCTAATGTTAAGGACAACAAAAAAACTTTCTATAAATACATTAGCAACAAAGGGAGGACTAAGGAGAATCTCCATCGTTTAGTAGATGGGTGTGAAAACACAGTGACAAAGGATGAGGAAAAGGCTGAGGTACTTGGTGCCTTCTTTGCTTCAGTCTTTAACAGTAAGACCAGTCACTGTTAACCTAGCCCCCTGAGCTGGTAGATGGGGTGGGGAGCAGAATGAAACCCCCATAATCAAAGGGGAAATGTTGAGTGACCTGCTACACCAGTGAGACTTACAGAGGTCTATGGGACTGGATGGGATCCACCCAAGGGTACTGAGGAAGCAGGTGGAAGTGCTCACCAAGCCATTTATCAGCAGTCTTGGCTAACTGGGGAGGTCCCAGTTGACTGGAGGTTATCAAATGTGACGCCCATCCACAAGAAGGGCTGGAAGGAGGATCCTGGGAACTACAGGTCTGTCAGTCTGACCTCTGTACCAAGGAAGATTATGGAGCAGATCATCCTGAGTGCCATTATGCAGCATGTGCAGGACAACCAGGTGATCAGGCCCAGTCAGTGTGGGTTCATGAAAGGCAGGTCCTGCTTGACTAACCTGATCTCCTTCTATGACAAGGTGATCTGCTTGGTGGATGAGGGAAAGGCTGTGGATGTTGTCTACCTGGACTTTACTAAAGCCTTTGACACCATTTCCCACAGCATTCTCCTGGAGAAACTGGCTGCTCATGGCTTGGATGGGTGTACCCTTCACTGGGTGAAAAAACACGTAAAGAATGGTGGTGAATGGAGTTAAATCCAGCTGGCAGCCAGTCACAAGTGATGTTCGCCAGGGCTCTGTGTTAGGGTGGTTCTGTTAAATATCTTTATCAACGACCTGGACGAGGGGGTCGAGTGCACCCTCAGTAAGTTTGCAGATGACACCAAGTTAGGTGGGAGTGTCGACCTGCTTGAGGGTAGGATGGCCCTACAGAGGGATCTGGACAGGCTGGATTAATGGGCTGAGGCCAATGGTATGAAGTTTAACAAAGCCAAGTGCCAAGTCCTGCGCGTGGGTCACAGCAACCCCAGGCAGCGCTGTAGGCTTGGGGAGGAGTGGCTGGAAAGCTGCCTGGCAGAAAACATGTGGGTGGTGTTGGTCAACAGGCGGCTGAATATGAGCCATCAGTGTGCCAAGGTGGCCAGTAGCATCCTGGCTTGCATCAGAAAGACTGTGGTCAGCAGGACTAGGGAAGTGATTGTCCTCCTGTACCCAGCACTGGTGAGGCCTCACCTTGAATACTGTGTTCAGTTTTGGGTCCCTCCCTGCAATGAAGACATTGAGGTGCTGGAGCATGTTCAGAGAAGGGCTATGGAGTTAGTGAAGGGCCTAGAGCACAAGTCTTATGAGGAGTGGCTGAGGAAATTGGGATTGTTTAGTCTGGAGAAAAGGAGGCTGAGGGGAGAACTTGTCGTGCTCTACAGCTGCCTGAGAGGAGGTTGTAGTGAGGTGGGGGTCTGTCTCCCAAGTAACAAGCGACAGGATGAGAGGAAATGGCCTCAAGTTATTCCAGGGGAGGTTAATATTAGATATTAGAAAAACCTTCTTCACTAAAAGAGTTATCAAGCATTGGAACAGGCTGCCCAGGGAGGTGGTGGAATTGCCATCCCTGGAGGTATTTAAAAGATGGGTAGATGTGGTGCTGAGGGACGTGGCTAAGGGGGGGGTTTTGGCAGTGGTGGGTTGGTGGTTGGACTTGATGATCTTTAAAGTCTCTTCCAACCTAGGTGATTCTATGACTCAGAAATAGAAGGCATGATAATTACATTTCTTTGATAGGTTTAATAACGATTATAAAATTTTAATTTCAGGCTTTGCAATCAGTTCTGACTTCAGAGAAATCAGTGTCTGAAATACCTGAAGCGATGGATGACTACTTCTGCAATTTCCTGGTCAGACTGGGAATGTCTAGGACCCTTGACTGCTTCCAAAGTGAATGGTAAAATATTTTAAGTGACCATGTTACTTTGAGAATTAGGAAGTAGATGCTCAGGGTGCAAATATTTCCACTATTTCAGGATATATTTCCAGAAAACTCTTCTGAGTAAAAGTAATTCTTAAATACATGATGTTTTACCAAATAAATATATTCACGTTGAGAATAAGGATGCAATCTATTGTTTTAAGGACAGACTTTTAAGAAAGCTGACTCCAGGGAGCTCCTAAATGGATACCTTTGAAGGACTATATGCATTTCATTTAACTGTAGACATTTACAAGCCTGAAGTTGTCACTTGAGGCCTCTTTTGTGACCAGTGAAGAGACATACTCATTTCAGGGTGCAACTCACCTGAGTTGTTCAAGCCGTCTCCTTTAAGACAAAATAAATTAAACTTTTTTTTTTCCCAAGTGCATTCTGCTCTCCACTGAATACCAGTGAAAGCTAGAAACCAGCTACACTGCAGAAGTCATCATTGGATCAAATGAGTCCAATGCAAAATGATCAGCATTTAATTTCAGCAGTGCTGAGAAATCATGTGGTTTTGTTTTCTGGCTTTCCAGAATGTGGGTGCCTGCTTAAAAATGGTTTTGTAGTATGCTCTAGTATTTGCACCTTGATTGTTTGGGTAAGTTTGGATATTCATCATAGCTGCCTTGTATTTTAAGTGGAATAATCAAATTTTTTATACTTGGTCATTTTTGGTACATCGGTCAAAATAACACGGTTGGTTTGGTTTTTTTCTTTTTAAAATTTTATTCAAATAGTAATCAGAAGAGTAAACTAACCTCCTGCTATCTTCTATTTCCCAGTTTTTATAGGTTGTAGGGATTTTGTCCATACTTTGCAGAAGTTTAAACATGCAGCTTTGTCTAAATGCTCCACTTCTTCCACTACTGTCTTTATGTATGGAATCTCACAGGATGTATACTTTTTTATTATTGATTAAGAATGATGTGCCAGGAATGCTGCAAAGCTTGAGAGGCAAGCTGAATTAGTTTGGAGTAAAAGATGACAATTGTCATGAAGTTCAATTGAAATACTTGCAGTTACAAGCTTGCTTTGAATCTGCAAGTTACATTGGAAAGATTCTGAGAAGTGGGAACACCTCTCTGAATTATCTTATAGACAGTCTTTAAACAGACATTCAGAGATTTTTTTAAATAAGGTCTTTTGAAATTGTTTAATTTGAAAATGAGTAAATTTGAAAAGTTAGAAACATCTTATTTTTTCCTACAAAAGCCTTGAAACTTTTAAATTTTCTTAGGAATGTTCTTTAATGGGGAATCATTGCTGTCATTTGCAAGGCTGTGATCTTATTAGTGTAGAGCTCACCAATCAGGCGTTGCCTGTGGAATTAATAATGATCTGGTTTTTGATAGTGTAACAATGTGACTTAAATGATTCCTTAGAGAAGGAGCACTATAGTTCTGTATTCTTTTTCAACAAAAGAACTGATATGAATAGTATTAAGTTTGAAGAAGTTTAACAGTTTTTATGGGAAAAGATAATTAATGCTAGACAGATACAAATAGTGACCTCTTTATGAAAATACAGCTTTCCTTGAAGCACTTAGAGTTTAAATTTATATCAATGGCAAAATTCAGATTGCTTTTTAACAGAGCAAGAACAGGTCTTAACAGGCCTTATCTTGTAAATCCTTAGCTGTACATGTATTTTTTTTCTCTAAGTAATATTTTTAATTCCAGGAGCATTACAAATGAGCTCAGCATGTCAGGATCTAATCTTACTGTATAGGGACTTTTTCTGCATTAATACCTTATTTCCAAGTGTTTCATGTTGGTTTGAAATAGATAATTTACAATATTAATGAAAGTGAGAGCAGATTAGTGTATTCAGGTTCCTCATTATGTATTGGGACGATGGTCTCACTCTCATGCTGTGGTGATCAAGTACTAATGGAATTTAAAATGAAAAATTAATTAACGTAGCAAGAATTTATCAAAAGGCTTGCTTTGAAATAATTGTCTGTCTGAGATCTAAAGGTCACTTGATTTGGACCAAATTATCTATGTTTATTTCAGACTTTGAGAAAACATTCTGTTATTCTATCAAGCTGTATAAAATCCATGATGTCATTGTTTTATTTTAGGCCAAACCCACTCCTTTTCTTCTATGTAACGAATAATTTTGTCACACTTGTAGTGATTTATTTTTTTTACTTATGTAGGTTTTTTGTACATACACTTTTTTCTTCCAGTTATGCTTTAAGGAACTTAAAATTAGACTTAAATTATTTTTAGAATATCTAGTTTACCTATTAAATTTTCTATTCCTTTGGTATAAAAGACTTTATAATGCTTTTGCTGCTTATTAAAGATATTGGATTGACAGCTTTAGATTGTGAAGTGCAAGGGCTGATCAACTGTAAATTCCTGCATCTGACAGTCTATACCTCCTAATCCCAAAGAGCTCACTGCTGCTGGCAGCATGTTGCCAGTCTGATGAGCAGATGAATCATTTGCTGTTCACACATATGCCCGGAGCTATCACTGTGATTCGTACACTCATTGGACTGGTAATCTCTAAGTGTTCCTAGACACCTGGCAGTGTTTCAGCATGTAAAAGGAGAACTGCAGACTAATTGCAGAAACATCATTTGAAAATTCGTTTGTTTGATGTGGTTAAAACTATGAATAAACTTTCATGACCAAGCAAGGTTAAAAGCCACGTCTGTCTTGTGTATACCTGGAAAAGATTGCTTGGCTTCTGCATAACAGAGCACACGCAACAAAGCTACTATGTCTTCTCTGAGCATAAAGATAGAATCATTACAAAAAAATTCTTTTTTGCAGAATGAAGAAAATGCATGTAGGTTGTGATCCTTCATGTCACAACTCCCTGAAGACAGTGGAAACAATCTGCTTATTTCACGCAGACCTGTTTCCTCTGCTCTGTGTCCTCTTTGGCCTGGAAATCGTACAGTCACATTAATATATGTTTATGCTCTAAGTTCATAAATCCTGAGAGAAACAAGGGTTATCAGTTCCAGGATAGCATCACACTAAAACAGGTACAGTTTACGGATTAGAACTGACTGAGAACACAAGTGAAGTAACCTCAAGTTTGATCTGCAGGAAGCCACCTGGACATACCTACTTTGTTGCCTACACAACAAGCATAATATGATAACATAAATTTTCTACTTATGTGCCATAACAGACTAGAGGAGTACACCAGGGCAAGAAGACTTTATTTTTCTGTGCTCATTTCTTTTAGTCTTCTGTTGAAACTCTTTAAGAGGTTATCAGTTGGAATTATAATTTTCAGTAAGAAGTTCTTGTAAAAGCTAAAACTTGAAATTTTAATCCTTCAGTGCATCTCTAGGTGAGTTATCCCCTGGTAAAGGATTATCCTGAGCTACAAATTAGTTTATTGCAGGGCCTCTTTGCAACCTGATTCCTTTAGAACTCTTAGAAATGATTTCAATGCAATGTATATAGAAATAATGTATTCTTTTTAGTAAGTCTGAACTGGGCTTTGGTCATAAAATCATAGCTGACCATCTGTTCCTTAGGTTTCCAGATTCTTGGTTTATTTTAAATAGCGATTCAAGAAGAATAACTCAATTCTTGTGAAAAGCTTAGCTTGTGTGTGCATAGTGCTAACTAATTTGCATCACAATTCTCTTCTACAATGGAAATAAGTGAGAACAATAGCTATTTGGCAGTCCGCTAGCTAACAGGCCTATAAGTTTTACAGGACTAGGTTGATGAAAGATAATGAGATTTCACAATGCAATTTTGTTGTGTGATTTTTCTATTCCATTTCTACTACATGCACAAAAGCCTTCATTTTTAGTAGTGTTTTTAGAAAAGGGCGTAATGAATTTATTGGTATTAATTGTATTTCATTAAAATCGTCTTTCAGAGTTCTTAGCTCTGCTGGAGGCTAATTTCATCCATTATCCATGTTTGATGTGTCTTCCTGCAGAAATTTGATGGGTTTCATGAGGTGCGGTTAGGGCATTCAGAGGGGAAATTTTTCTGGCAAATAAAGGAGTATGTAGAATTGTGATAATTTGCAATGAGAAGTGACTTTATTTTCAATATTTCCAATTGGAATTGTACCTGCTCATCAGTCAGTGTTGATTTGAGGGGGGGGAAAAAAAAAAAAAAGACTAAACCTCTTAGTATTTAAGCCTGTTGCTACTGTAATTTGCTTAAGAAAATGAAGTGATGATAGAATGAATTTTGCTTTGGACACGTTTGTTTAACTTTTCAAAAACCCTTCGTCTACTGGTGATGAATGTGAGTGACATCTTAATTCGTGGGGATGAGCATTCCTAGAAGTATCCACAGAATGCAAATAAGGAGCTGACAGTAGGAAGTCATTTTGGACATAAGAGTTTCTGACATTCCCCTTAATTTTTTTTGGAGTAAGTGTGGCTTGTCAAGTAAGAATCCCTTATTCTACAAACTCCTTTTGTTTCTACAACATGTTTTATTGATCTAGGAATTCTGTGCTTCCTGTCTTTAAGTTTCAAATTTGCTGCTTGTGTCCAAAAGCAGGAGATAGAATTTAGGATAATTTTCATCTCTTTTCATACTTCCTTATTTCTTGGGGAAAAAAATGCACAGATTCAATATATTTTTCCCTTGGAAAGGCAAATCATGTTTATATTGTACCTTCTAGTGAATTCCCATCCAGAACATCTTCCAGCTACAGACAACAGGGAAGAAGACTCTGTGCCTGTAGTCTTTATCTGATATAAATTGTTTATAGCTCCATTGAACCTATGCTGATCTGATACCATGGCTACAATAGTGCACAATGTCTTTGTCTTTAGTTGGTCTATAAAAGTTCGTACCAACTGAAGGTCTTGCTCTTCTCTTTTCTGGGCACAAGTAAACAGAGAAATAGATGTTTTGGACATACGTGTACTGGATTTTGGAATTACCTCTGCAGTGTCTGCTTGCACAGAAGTATCTTATGGTCATATGTGTACATTTGAATCCTGATGTCTTTTGAAATAATTTGGCAAATACTGATAGCCTATAATCGTTCCTTGAGCAAGGATGATTCTGCAGAAGCATTTATTTTGTTTGGTGATGGTCACATTTTTTTTGATCAAATTTAGCTTTTCTGAATCCTTTCTAATATCGCCACTCTTTTTTTTTTTTTGTTGTTGTTGTATAGAAGATATTTAGGTACTTTAAGTTGCTTTGTATTTAAATGCCTTTAAATTAAGCCTTGAATAGTCTCAATGCCTATGTCCTTTTTACTGCCTGTTAGAATATTCTTAGCTTTCATTGACAACCTACCAAAAGATGGATATTCTTAAAAGATACGAGACTGATGGAGTAGACTTTATTGCCAGAGACTATTGAGATTCCTAGGTTGCTACACAGCATTACATGCTGCTCCAGATTCCCTTTTATTTCTTAAAATGCAAGTTAGACTGTATGCTTACTTAACTAAAGCAGCCTTCAGGCTTCTACACCATGGAATCGTGTTTTCTCGAGGGCTGGTAAAATAAGTAAATATTGGTTAATATAATTAAATAAGGAGAGGGTAACATAAGTAAACAGGAAGGAATAAAGAAATTTCCCTAGGTGAGCTCTGTATTCCATGTTGAAGATAGCTCACAGAATTATTCATCCAGGTTATCCACAGCTTTGTCATCTTATTTGAGTCCTCGAAAAAAATAATCTTCATATACTTGAACATATGAGATAAAAAGGACTGTGAGTATATACAAATACTATTTGAACAAGAATGTTTTTTTCGGTCTTCTAAGCTATTTGGAAGAAAGGAAGGAAATGAACAGTTTTTAAATGGAACTACTGTCTTACACAAGATGTGTCTTTTGACTTGAAAAAATACATTTTAGAATGAAAAGCAGTAAAATAGAACAGTGTGGTGGGATGGTACTGTTGCTAATTGTTAAAGAGATGATAAATAGATGATGTGATTCTAGAAGGGAGACATTAGTGAAGTGAGAAAAAGGAAACCTGCAATAAATTATCTCTCCATGTTTTTTCTGCTAGGTATGAACTCATAGAAAGAGGTGTGTTCACAGCCAAAGATACTGGACTGGTTCCAACTGTGTATACCTGCAACCAGCAACTTGAGGCTGAGAATATGCGTTTGAGGAAAGATTTGGAAAACTATAAACTTGCTGCTAAGTATGTTATTTGGTCTTAATGAAACTTTGATATACAGTAGTAAATGGCCAGATAAAGCAAACCCAAGTACTTAATGAAAATAGGAAGTTCCTCTTTGTTATGCTTGCTGTGCATATTTTTACTTCTCAGTGACATTTGTAATTAAAGTTCAATTTTCTCTGAGCTCTATTAGAAACCTAAATCTTAATTTCTTTTATTTGTATCTACTGGGCTATAGAAAATAATTTGTAATATCCAGTAATCACAACAAATTACTGCAAAGAATCATGAGAGTATAATGCATAGGACTAGAAAATAAAAGATTATGTGCATTTTGTATTAAAATACAGTGTACTATAAATTCCAGCTACCACAAATCATTTACATAGGGAAAAAAAAATCACTATACATTTATTCTTCATTTTTTAATTGCAAAAAATCTATCACTCTGACCCTAGTGGTAAATGGTATTTCAATGTAAGTTACTATCTATTATACTTGTGTGTACATTGTAGTAGCTGATTTTACAAGTCATTTGTACTTCAGTCATAAGGGAATTAAAATAGAAAGGAGAGATGCAATAGTGAACTACGTGTAACACAGCCTTTTCTGAAAAATGGTACATCTGCACATGTATGTGTTCATTGAGAATTTACCCTGAGACCTAATAATGCACTCATTTGGATTCTGCCAGTGCAGTTTTAAAATGTGGAGCTCTAAAAAAAAGTTAACTCCATCTCTTTGATTTTCCTCAAGATTGCTCAAGCTACTAATTTTCATTTAGATTGTTCCTGTATATGAAAAATAGCTACTTGAATCATAAATAATCATTGCTGCTGATAATAATGATAATAAAATTATTTTCCAATGATAATGATTTATTACATTTTAAATTAATAAATTAATTGTCCATAGTTTAATAGTTAAGTAAACAGCTTTAATGATAAAGTAAAATATTGTGTAGTTGAAATATACTGTTGTAATGAGAGATGGGCCATATAGAAAACATTCCTTTTATTTTAATCTGCAGCTTCTTTGGGCAATAGATGGTTACGGATTGTGTCTCATTTGTGTAAGAGAGTAAGAAGTGGTGATGCATAGTAAAAGGAGGACAGACAAAATCTGGCCCTTCTGAAATTTATATTGCCAGTGGTAATTTTAACAGGCTCTCCTTTCTCCCTCGCCCCCTGTATGAAGCAGAACATGCTATAACAAGGCAATCTGAATGGATTATGACTTGATAGGAATTTTCCTGGGTTTGTTACATTGCTACGTCATTGCTTAAGAACAGAAAATCATTTCACTGTGGTTGTGAATGAGTTGGGTCTTTCCCATAAGAATGTCTATATACTCCACAGGCGCCATAAATTATTTTTTTTTCATAGCAGATGTATAGTTAAAAGGCTGAAAGACAACATAATATTTTGCAACAGGAAGAAAGCAGTAGAGGGAAAAGACATTGCCAATATGCTAGGTTCCTACAAGCTATCTGTTAAATAAAACTCCCTTAAGTGAGTTTTATTCTCGCACTCACTTAGGTGGACTGTGCTAAAAAAATAAATAAATCCATTAACTGAAACTATGCCCTGCTTTTTCACATTGTAGTATTTGATAAAACCTGAAATAGCAATCCTCTGGTTGTGAACAGGTGAGTCATGTCACCTATTTGGTATTCCAGAGAGGGCACTGAAATATAGCGCAATTCTATATGACACAAATTAGAAGTGGGTAAATTCTATTCATTGGCATTTACTGTTAAACACTGCACTTATTCTGCTCGTACCTTGTTAAAACACTCTTAAAATTAGTCCTCCTCTCTCCACTTGTAGGAGAGCTTTATTTTCTTAGTCTTTCTGCTAATATTAGAATGGGGAGTATACATAGATATAAAACATGATTTGTGCTAATGGTCAGTACTTAATTTTTCAAACTTTTTATTTCAAATAACTTTTAAAGTTTTCATTGATACTAATGTTAAAAGTTTGGCACTTCTGTGACATTTGTGTCACTTGGTTTTGAATAATTTATGAATTATAACAGTACTGTTTCTGGAATAATGGGTGAAATTGAGCATTTCTGCTGCATGTACCACGAATTACAAGTGTTCCATTGTGTCTTTTGGATAAACCCTGATTTAATACCAAGTAAATCCATTTACTGTAGTGACTGTTAACGGCATTTTTCCTTGTTCATACACTGAATAACTATAGTAAGTTCCTAGCTATGATAAAGCAAATATTCCAACAGGAGACAAAATTACCTGGAGGACAATTTGAGTTTTCAAGTATTGTGAGAGAGAAAACAGCTTATACTGAAAACAAAATGGCTAAGAGCACTAAAAAAATGCTGATTTGCCTGCTTAGAAACTAAGGATTTGTGAGCAAAGGAAGTCCCATATTTTGCCCTATGGGTTAGTCAGTAAACTTCAAGTGTGAGATACAGTGGTGTGAACTGTATTTGAAGAAAGGTTTTAATTACATTTGGTATTTCTGAGCTTGGTACTCTTGACAACCATTTGCAGAAAAGAGGTGTTACTTGGGACTTAGGCAGTATGAGTGCCCAGGATAAATAACTGTAAACCACTGTATACAGTGGCTATGTCTTTTTTAATAAGTTGTCCAATATCTGAAGGCATCTTAAGATGTAACAAAATCCCTGAATGCGTATATTAAAGAAATAAATTATTTTACTCCAAAGTTAGTGATAGTTATCACTTTAAAGTTTGCATACGCTACTAATCTTTATTTAAACTATTTCTAAAAACAGGACATTGTGTTGTGATAGAAATCAAAACTAATTCTACATTGGTTTGCCATATGACAGTAGTTAAAGTATATCTTAAGCGTACTCCCTTTGTCTTTTATCTTGAAAGCTACAGTTGAGCCCTGATTGATTGGTAAGGGATGTTGGCATCTGCTGCAATATTTCTTGAATGGAAGCATAGATTGTTCTTTCCAATATGCAAGAAAAATTTGAAAACGCCATATCTGAAAATTGTTAACTCTTACAGGAGATTAGTTAAGTTTAATTCATTGTCTTCAGTGATAATTTGTGTCATTCCAGTATTTAATAGTCTAGTAATATTTGTTTGTGAGTTGAATAATAGATTGTGAGTTCTTAGCAATATTAAACTCTGCTTATCTGACGATTTAAAATAGCTTGAATCCCATGTATTTTGGTGTTTTCCATTTGAACGTGTAGGTAGACAACATAATGGTATATCAGGTTTAAGATTGTGTTAATCACAGAGACTGTTAGCTGTGATATTTGTAAGTTCTTTCAACATTTAGGAATTTATTAGGTAGGTGGAATGAAAGTTGTATACAGCTTTTGTCTGAGGTTTGCAACTGTGTTCACAAATACCAGTTAGGAAGCTTAAATATTTGCAGGTATCTTTCTGTCCGGATTTTTGGAAGCATGCTCACAAATATACACCCAGTTTACAGTCACAGTAATAGTCAAAGTATAAAGCAGTCCTGGAAATAATATTTATTATTACTGTTAGTGCTATCACCAGCAATAAAATCTTCATCTGATCTCCTATTTCTCTGCCAAAATCTAACCATTCTTGCACATATTTCTCCACATACACAATAAAAAAACCCAAAACTGCATACTTTTTGTGTGCTGCATTTAACTGCATGCATTTAATTACACGGCACATCTGGCATCCCTGCTTCTAAATACTATATAAACTAGATAGAATAAAAGCATGAGAGTATATGTTTTCTAAAACTGTCTTTATTTCAGTTAAAATTTTAGCACTACAACTTGCAGCATGTTGGGGAATAAAGTGCCACCTAAATTCAGTGAGAAAAGGGCACGTAACTCACCTTTGAAAATTCCTACTTGGTTTTATTGGACCTTGCTGCCTTCTGCTATTTTTGTCAATATACTTGCTTGAGAAAAGTTTAAATGGAGAGACCTGCAGTCTTCAACATACATCTTAACTAAAAGAAAGGGATATTGGCTTCGTTATGGCTGAAGCAACTTATTTTACTCTTTGAACAAGCCTTTTGCTTAGCTCTGAAAGGGCAGGTTTTGTATTCAGGATCTTACAGCAAGTCAGATTTTGTGAGTGGTGTCATGATGGAGTTGTTTCACGGAACTATCCTGAGACCACTGATTCATTTACCTCTCAAATCTTTCACTGTTCGTAGGAGCTTGAGCAGAATCATAATCTGTACCTGTATCTCAATGCCGATAACTGAAATTACTCTGTTTGACAGCTTCTGGTACACATGCATGTACAAAACTACGCGCATGCACACAGCTCCTTTGAGCTTTTCACAGTGTTACTGCAGGGGCAGCCCTGGCTGTTTTCCTTTTCCTGCCAGCTTTTTCTCAGCTTTGACTGATACATAGTGGCATTAATTCACTGGGCTTTTCTTCAGGTCTTTCTAATTGTTCCTGCTACAAGCAACAATTCATGTACAAATGTACATGCATAAATATGATAGTGTGTGAATAGGTAGTGAATATAACAAATGCATATATAGTAAATATTTGTACAATTAAATATAATGTGCTGGCAGTTAGGGGTCTTCTTTCTAGACCTATGAATTTGGCTTACTCCACTGTCATAGTGGTTTTCCTAGTTCTTCAACTCCCGTTGGAGAGGAAATGAGCTTTATTTTTGCAAAGACCAAATATCTAATTTCTGCGCACGGTAATTTCAAGCTTCCTTTGCAATTAATTCATCTACTAAATTTTCCTGCCAAACCCTATCAGTAAAAGCAAGGAGAAAATGTACGGAATATATACAGAGTATTTTCTTTTATGTTTATGAAGCAGAATATGTCAGATTGTCCCCTGGGTGTGTACAGAATGTGCTTGGAGAATAACAGGTTATCAAGTATGTTTGCGATTAATTGTGAAATGGATTCCTTTTGCTTCCTGCTATCACATACAGGGGACACTTGGGGACGGGCTGGAAACATGACTGAATAGAGCCTAGAACATTTCTAGCACAATTTTTTCTGGAAGCTCTCTAAATGCATCCGTTTGCAATGATACAGTTGTGCATCTGGCATGTACCACTATACTGGGCTCCAGAAGTGATGTAGATATAGGAAAATCAGGACTGAAATACATTTTCACGTAGAATTTAAAACCCACAACAAGATTATTGTTTTCTAATCACCTGTAATTTGAATGTGTACCTCCACAAGACCCATTTTTCTTAAAGTAAGGTTGACATCTGAGATCTATGGTGCCAGAATTGTTATGGATTCTATCTAAAGGAACTGAGGAAAGGCAATGGTGAAGAGTACCAGTGGTTTTGTATATCAGCTGGCAGCAAAAAGATCTCAAAAGTACATGTTCTCCACCACAGAGCACGCTATCAAAAGTTTCCAACTTGCATACTGTGCATATCTGATAGTTAATTCTATGTATATTCAACATACCCTGATGAGCAATTAATAGGAGGAGACTAATAATTCTCTCTCATGTTTTCTGTTTGCATACAGCAAAGCAAAAGAGGCTTTCCTAAAAATGCAGAAAGAACGTGACTTTCATCGAATGCATCATAAGCGAGTGGTCCAGGAGAAGAACAGGCTTATTTGTGACATGAAAAGGTAAAAAATTATTTTAATTACCATACATGTAACATTAAAGATAATGTCTTCAATTGTTGCTTGGTAATTGAGATAACAGTGTGGAATTTAAAGTGCTAAAGTAAAGCTAGCTGCATTAGTTAGTGTCCTGGTACATGGAAATTCCATCTTACCCTTCTGCCATGTCTCTTAAACAATTTCTAATGATTTTTTTGAAATATATTTTCCATGGTGTGATGTTGGCATTACTAATATATAGTATTTCTATTAATTGGAAATACAAATGAGTTTTTCTTTTACCCAGGTCTTTTTCCATAAGTATGTAGTGATTTCTGGCTTTACATCCTTGAGCCATTTTAAGGGTAACCAGTGTCACACTGAGTTCGGAACCTTTGCACTCATGATTCCCATAGCTGGTATTTTTCTCTCCTTTTACATTTTGAACTTCCTAAATGAAATTTGCTATGTTGCTTTGGTTGCAAATAAGCCCAAACTAGTCCATTGATATTGAGTTGTAATATTTTAGCTTATAATATCTCATTCTGTAATTTAGGAATTCTGTATGTTTACTATAAACTGTTGTACTTTTTTCTTTCCATGGGTAGAGCTCTTATACTTTCCATCTGAAGATCACTAGTCCAGGTGAAAGAGTTGAATTCAGAATCTCTTCTTTGCAAATGTTTGTGCCGCACTTGTTTTAAAATAATACTGGGGAGTGGCTTACATCTGCAGCTCCAAACAAGTCACAGAAATTTGGTTTGTCAGTATTGTTATCAATAAATGCATGTAATAGCAACTATATGTTGTAAATCTTTAACCTTGAAATCTATACATATTAGTGCAAGACAGCCCTATCCTCTGTGTGTCAGCTTTTTGAAAAATGCAGTATTTTTGAAGCTCAGTGTCCTCTGCCTCTCTTGAGAGATAATATATCTAACTTTTAGTTGTTCTGGAGAATTAGTGGCTAAGTATTCTAAATGTAATGTACAGTGAAGAAAGAAATAGTAATCATATTATGACTGTTTTGTGTAGATTAGGATTTTAGTTGGTAGGCAGATAATAGCTGTAATTCTCTTCCAATGAAATATCATTCATCTGCAAGAAAAGAGAAATTAACAAAAATTAAGGTACAATGTGTGTATGAAGGATTAAGAACAGATCAAAACTGGATGGCTTGTTTTAAAAGATATGACTAAACAGCTATGAAACCTCTTATTGGTCTGACTGTGTATTTTTGTGGTTTTTTTCTTGTGGTATTCCAGTTGGGTGGTGACATACTAAATACCTTTGCTGGCTGCTCTGTGTTGACCTTTTGGCACTCTTATTCTTTTATTTGGGGAGGAAAAAATTTACAAAGAAATAATCTCTGATTTAACTCATCTTTGAGGAATCGTTTGTCCTTTTCTTCTTCACAGGCTGAAGTCACACTATGCATCATATGAACCAGTGCTGAAACAGCTGACTGAAAAATACCAGACTACACTGAGACAGAAAATGTTAACTAGTTTGGAGAGAGACAGAGCAGTTGGGCAGGTAAAACTATGGTGAACACCACTTGCAAAGCTGCAAGGAATGCTTTTGGTGTTTACTTTGGTAAATACATAGGATATTTCTGTTAAAGCAAGTCACTTATGCCATAGTTGGAAGCAGAATTTTATTGAGTTTCATGTTATTTGGTGAAATGTTAATATTAAAAGTATTAAAATATGTCATAAAATCGTAGAATGGTTAGAGTTGGAAGGGACCTTAGACATCACCTAGTTCCAATCCCCCTGAAATGGGAAGGGACACCTCCCACTAGACCAGATTACTCAAAGCCCCTTCCAGCCTGGCCTTCAACGCTTCCAGGGATGGAGCAACCACAACTTCCCTGGGCAACCTGTTCCAGTGTCTCACCCCCCCTCACGTTAAAGAATTTCTCCCTAATGTCTAGTAAAAATCTACCCTCTTCCAGTTTAAAACTGTTACCCCTCGTCCTATCACTGCACTCCCTCATAAAGAGTCATTTTCCACCTTTTCTCTTGGCCCTGTTTAGAGTGCTCAAAGACTGCTATAAGGTCTCCCTGGAGCCTTCTCTTCTCCACGCTGAACAATTCCAACTCTCTTAGCCTGTCTTCATAGCAGAGGTGCTCCAGCCCTCTGATCACATTCCTGGCTCCTTTGGACCCGCTCCAAAAAGTCCATGTCCTTCTTATGTTGGGTGCTCTGGAGCTGGACACAGTATTCGGGGTGGGGTCTCATCAGAAGGGAGTAGAGGGGCAGAATCATCTCCCTCGACCTGCTGGCCATGCTTCTTTTCATACAGGCCAGGACAGTGTTGGCTGTCTGGGTTGTGAGCACACATTGCTGGGTCATGTTGAGCTTGTCATCCACCAACGCCCACAAGTCCCTCTCCTTAGGGCTGCTCTCAACCCATTCACCACCCAGCCTGTATTTGTGCTTGGGATTGCCCTGACCCACATACAGGACCTTGCACTTGGCCTTGCTGAACCTTTATGATGTTGGCATGGGCCCATCTCTCGAGCCTGACCAGGTCCCTCTGGATGGCATCCCTTCCCTCCAGCGTGTCCACTGCACCACACAGCTTGGTGTTGTTAGCAAACCTGCTGAGTCTGCACTCAGTCCCACTCTCTGTGTCGCCAAGAAACGTGTTAAACACCAGTCCCTGAGGAATGCCACTCGTTATTGGTCTTCACTTGGACATCAAGCCATTGATCACAACTCTTTGAGCGTGACCATCCAGCCAACTCCTTATCCACCAAGTGGATCTGTCAAATCCATCTTTCTCCAATTTAGAGACAAGGATGTTGTGTGAGACAGTGTCAAATGCCTTGCATAAGTCCAGGTAGATGATGTTAGTTGTTCTTCCCGTTTCCACCAGTGGTGTAACGCTGTCGTAGAAGGTCACCAAACTTGTCAGGCATGATTTTCCATTAGTGAAGCCATGTTGACTGCCACCAATGATGTCCTTATTTTCCATGTGCCTTAGCATAGTTTCTGGGAGGATCTGCTCCATGATCTTGCAAGGCACAGAGGGAAGACTGACCAGCCTGTAGTTCCCTGGGTCTTCCTTTTTTACTTTTTTTAAAAACAGGGATTATTTTCCCCCTTTTCCAGTCAGTCCCCCATGAGGACCAGGGCTTGTGAATGTGAGGCTGCTCCTATTCTATAGAGGGCCCTATCCACTCAGTCTTCCCAGTCAGATGGCCTGTGGCAGACTCCCACTGTAACATCATCTGTCACTGCCGTCCCTTTGAACATGACCCATAAGCTCTTTTTCAGCTCCTCATCCATCCCCAGGCAGAGCTCCATGCACTCCAGCTTGTCCTTGACATCAAGGGTGACACCCCTTCCTCGTCTCACCTGACTGGAGCCATCCCACCATGTCTCTGTCATGCCAATAGCCCTGGAGGTGTGCACATGTCTCCGACTCCTCTTGTTTGTTCCCCATGCTACAGGCATTTATATAGACTTAATGCCACAAAGTAGTAGTTCTTCACATGTACTTGCTCAGTGCTGCTCTACATGAGTCAGTAATGTGCAGACCCTGTTATGTTTTCAATGTCAACAACTTGAGGAAACATGCAATATTCCCACAGATTCATTTGCTTCCATCTATGCCTTTAGAAATCTCTTATTTTAAATTTCTTTGTTACAATTCACTATTTTATTTTTTCCTAAATGGATCCAGGAATGACCTATTGATTTAGGGAAAAAATACACTAAGATATCAGACATGGTTTTTCTGTCTTGAGAGTGGAATAATAGAGTAGTATTTTACTCCTATTATCTGATATATAGGTTGATATACATGATATTCTACCTCTTTACCAGGAACAACTATAGGCACAGACAGGATGGGTGAAGAACAGAAAATTATCTTGCACGTGTTTTTCCAATAGGTTCTTTGTTCAAAACAGAGGAGAAAAAACTAAAAAGAAAAAGGGGCTCCCAAAATGCATCGCATTTGAGCAGTAGCATTGGTTACATGTAGTTAACACGAAAGGAATTTACCATGCTTGCACTCTCTTCTAGTAGTCCTCATTTTGTTTCCTCCATTCTTATGCTTCCAGTTTTACTCAGGTCACCTGAGAGCTTACTTTTAAAAACCTGAGGATTATATGTTTGAAATTTTGATAAGTGAAAGAAAATGTTCTAAAGAAGAAGAAAAGTTAATGTCCATATATAGTTATGCTGAATCAGGAGCACAAAGCATAGCACGGTTCCAATGCTATGAAATTTCAGGAACACACCTAAGACCTATCTGGTTATGAACTGTAAGCATTTTGGAGTGATGGGGGTTTTTTTGTAACACATAACACCATATTTTGTGGCATTTTCTTATGACAGAGCGGTATGTCATATTGTGTCATTAAGTTAAAGATCAGTGCAGTGATAGCAGTGGTTAAAAGTTGATGATGCAGTAAGATCCCTATTATTCTGTATGTCTGCGTTGTTTTAATAGAGCTGTAAAAATATTTTGAGGTATTCTAGATGGCTTGTATTTTATTGCATTGTTTCACTGGGCCTTTCCAAAATCTTGAATTAGGAGTAATCTTTGTAATTTAGAGGTGATAATCAGAAAAGTAAAAAATTATAGATGGAATTTGTTACTTAATAGGCAGACATAAATGCCATGTATTGTGAACAGATAGTTCAAAAGCAGTGTTTTCATATTATCTCTTTTTGTTCTCTCCTCTTTTTAAAATTAGGCTACAGGTTTGCAAGCCACATTACAAAATTTAGAGTCTGGACGTGCTACTCAGGTTCCTGTGACAAAAGGTAAAATATTCCCCTCAGCAAGCTCAGACTGGTTGTGGGGCTCTTGTTGTTGTGATGCATTTAAAAATCTGGTGGAACAGTAAATCAAAAATATTTGCATTATAAACATCAGCTGTCTTGGTAACAGAGCCGCAATTTTATCATTTGAATATTTATTCTAAAATGTATCCACTAAGGACAGTGAAACTGCTCACAGCAATATGGAATATGTGAGTAATTATGGAAGGACTTTACAGAGCCCTGAAGAACAGCCACTTGCCACTGGTCTCCGCTTGGATGTCGAGCCAAGTGGAGTCTAGTGATCAGTGGCGTTCCTTGGGGACCAGTACTGGGACTGGTGCTGTTTATCATGGACAGCGGGATTGAGTGCGCCCTCAGCAAGTTTGCTAACAACACCAAGCTGTGTGGTGCAGTGGACACTCTGGAGGGAAGGGATGCCATTTAAACTTCCTTTTTTTCTGGTAACGTACCTCAGGTAAAAAGCCACTGAGTTACCCCAGCCTTTTACAGTCAAACTTCATTTGTTCCTGCCTTCATGGTGTTACTTCCGTTGTATAAAATTCCTGTAGAAAAGACAAGGCTGAGAAGAATAGTAGACACATAAACTTTTTTTGTTTCTTTTCGGATTTGTAGTTGAGTGAAGAGGATAGCAAGCATTTCCTTGGCTATTAAGATAGTTTTTTACTGTTAATGCAGACACTTCAGCTACTGTCCAGATCTCTCCCGCTGCCTGCCTGTTATGAGCATAGCACGTTCAGTTTGATTTTTTTCCTTCAAATTCTATCTAATGTAGGTTGAAGCAGTTGGTCTTCTAAATTGTTGTGAACTGCGATGAGGACTGGACTGAGATTCCATTCACTTGAGAGATGCTCCTCATCTTAGCTCAGGTCTTTGTTTCCATGCAGGAAGCTTACATAGCTGCGAAGTCCCTTGAAGCACATGCTACTCCTTTTCTAAACTACTGTTTAGTTAAGAACATAGCTGCTTTTATTTCTGGAAGAACCTGGAAGGGTTCTATAATCTTACTGAGTATAAACTAAGCTATGATTTTAGTTTTGCATACAAGCGAATAGCTACTGAAAAAGTAACTTCTGTAAATACAGACTTCAGATGTGTTAATATGGTGGAATACTGAAGTACTTGCAGCAAGCCTCTTCAGTGTTTACAGTGTCTTTCTGGTTTTGGATTCCGTTACCTTTTTTTGTACAAATTAATATCATACTCCTTAGCAAGGCACATTTCAGGCCCCCCAAATACCTTTCTGTGGCTGTATTTACTGGGTATGCTCTACTGTAGTCTTTATATCTTGTTTATACTACAGGTATAAACCTCTGCCCCACTAAAGAGCACAGTACTCATTTTCACCTGACTTCAGATGGGGAGGCAGAGAACAGGCTTTTTATTTTATGTTAGTTTAGGGAATATAGCATTCAACTTTTCACTATATAGTGTGGGTTCTTCCTCCATGCCAGTGTTTTGCAATATAGATGCCCCATCTGTCTCCCTCTATTTCACATACTTTCATTTGTTGTTTGAGCAATTCTGAAAAACACTCTTTGGCTGTTCACAATACTTGTTTATTCTCCAAAAATCTTGATAGCAATTTATAATACAAAAAAATTGACAAGCAGGGGAGCACTTTATAAATAACAATGTTAAAAAAATAGAAATCACTTCGTCTCTGACACAAATTATTAAGCTCATCAGCCACCCACATGCTTGTACAAGCCTTAATTTGCCTCATACCCTGTGTATCATAAATTGATAACGTTAGTTCATTTCTTTCCAGTGCTTTGTCCTGTAATACTACATAATTTTGATTGCCCTCTGTAGGTCATACTCATGTCTTAGGGGGTGATACTGTTTCTTACTCAGACACTTTCTGCTGCCTCTTGAATTCTTATTCCTGACACCATAAAATTGCAACCTGGAGAAGCAAGCAGTGCGTAGGTACTAGGGAAACATTTGCTGCATTTTTCTCTAAATTTAAGTTCTTGGTTTGGAAGGAACCAGTGCTGTCAGACCTGCAAATCTCTGCTCTAAGGAGACCTACAGCTACATTTATTTCAGTTGCCATCTCTCCAGGGAGAGTCTCCATGTCTCTCAGGGCTGACTTTTATGCATTAATACATTGATACATTGACATTATAAGATACTGAACATTCATATTGGCAAGTTATCATTTGCCAATTTAAGATGCCTTTTCTGGCCAGCTGTCTGCTTCCACTGCAGTGCAGAGCATGAACGAAGGAGAATAGCTCTTCCAGGTAGCATGAGATTGCCTGTAGCTGCTCCTTTGAGGTTTTGAATAGTGGTAATGAGGTCCTGCACTTCCAGTCCATTGTGGGTTTGTTTTTTGTTTGGTGGTGTCTGTGTTTTGCTGGCCTTTTTTTTTTTTTTTTTTTTTGGGGGGGGGGGGGGGGCAGGTGTTGCATCATGTAGTGCATAATGAAGAACAAAGGGAAACTTCACAGTATTCACAATGGGTTTGCATGGTAAATTTGTGTCTGATGACTAGGTAGAAAAAAATTAACAGTAGTTAATATTAATTTTAGGACAACTATTCTGGACTTACTGCTTAGGCACTTGATGTAGCAGCTTTTAGCCTAATGCATTTCAAACAATTGAAAATGATAGCATCCACAATATAGAGCATGTAATTAGGGTTTTTTGCTATCCCACTGCCATACTGCTGTTTAGCTTTGCAAACAGTGCTTTGTACACAAATCCTTCAAGGGAAGGTTTTCTCCAGGTGCCTAAAAATTACTAGAAATTTGAGTTTTAATTTCCTGTTTACTTGCCTTGCTTATTTAAAGTTGATATGAAGTACGTTTAATAGTTGGAGAGGAACTAGTTAACAGTTAGGATTAAGACTCAGTTCTCTTGTAGACTGTTTCTCTGTCCCTGCTATGCTCACTCAGAAGCCAGGCAAGAAAACTTGTATTTTGAGTTCAGATTGTTTCTAAAAAGGATTGGATGCATTAAAAACTGGTTTTGTTTTTCTTTTAAATCTGGTCCTCCCTGACATGGTAGCAAGATCATACATAAAGGGATCTAATTATGAGAGAGAAATAACTGAGTTTTTTTAATTTAGGTTTTTGGTATATATTTACAGAGCGATTGCGCCCTTACTTACGGGTCAAGACACAGTGTTAAGTGGTACTCTGAAAAAAGACCACTTTTGCCTGAAGGAATTAAACAATGTTGATTGTAGCTTGCTTATAAACCTAGGTGAACGTTGTTCTAACAGCTGGTTCTAAAAACATGTTGTAAAACCGTTACTTGTTCAGTACATTTCTTGTATTTTCTAAAAACAACAGCTGCTTATTTATTACCCAATTATATTCAAAAGTTGAACTCAATGAGTTTCTTTCCTCATGGTGGAATTAACTCATTGCTAAGACTGTTAACCGTGCTTTTCCTTTCCTTGATCTGATGTAATTGCTGTTAAAAGGTCATGCAAAAAGAAATTTAAAATGCACTAGTTAAAGTACTTAAACCTGGTTGTTCCCATTCCACCTTCAGTGCAGTCAGAATAGAAAATCAGCACAAGCTGTTGACATCTTGGTGCAATTGCAACAGTTCTTTAGAATTTGTTACTTTTTTTTTAATAGTTACTGACTTTTAAAGCCCTTCAACTGTCATAACTCTGTTTGTTTATAAGTATGTGTATTTCAAAAGCACCAACAAACCAAATACTGTGTAAGCAATGTGCTAGTGGGTAGCAGTTACTAAATAAGTAGAAAGTGTTTGACATATAAGCCAATTTTAATCTAAACTGTTCCTCAGAGAAAGCTGTTATTCAGGATTTCTGTGACAGTAGTTTTAACTTTTAAAGCAGGGAGCATACAGACAGTTTGCTAGACTGGGCACGGTTCTCCTGGTCAGTTGCAGTTTTACTCAGGTTGGGTATACAGGAAGGTTTTGTGTTTGCTTGATCTGCTTTTTTTGCCTTGAGTGGAGAGGGTGGTTTTTTTTCCTTTTAGGTCAGGAAGTTGGCATTTTGGTGTCAAGGTCTTAATAAAACTGTTTTACAAGGGCAAGCGTTTGGAAATGCATAGTGTGAAGTAAATTTATTTCAGTCTGGATTTTAGCTGTATAACATGTTTTTCGATCTGAGATTTTTTTTCAAAGAACTGTAGGGATGTAAGTGCCCAAATCCTGTCAGAATTCAGCGTTCCATTCTTTTTTCCTGTAGACCTATATATATACTACCGAGCATTGCAACAAAATATAGGGCTCACAAGAGACGGCATTCAGATATGTTTCAGCTGCTAATGTAAAGACTGTTAGAGAATAGTATCCTTACTACCAGATCATGGTAGATGCATTGTACAATAGTCCACATGTTACACTATTCCTCATATTCCTTTCAGCCTTTTCTGAAGATTTACAGCTATGCTACTGGCTTAGGATTTTTTTGCTGAGTTGCCTATTCATAAGTAATTCATTGTTTGAAAGGTGGGTTGGTAGAAAGTGCAGGGAAGCACTTTGAGGATGGTGAGACCCTGGAACAGGTTGCCCAGGGAAGCTGTGGATGCCCAAACCCTGAAGTGTTTAAGGCCAGGTTCGCTGGGGCTTTGAACAACCTGGTCTAGCGGGAGGCGTCCCTGCCCAGGGCAGGGAGCTTGGAACTAGATAATCTTTAAAGTTGCTTCCAACTGTAGCAGTTCAATGATTCTATGAAAAGGGAGTGCAGGCTGTAAATAATAATACATTGGTGGTAGATACTAGGCAGGATGCAGTGACATGATGTTTCTTCAGTGTCTGAGAGAAATGAAGAATTGCATCCATTTTACTGTGACTGTCTCCTGTACTGCAAAATTCAAAATTATTGCTGGGGGCAAAATCTAGGGAAATACTAGGTAAGCTGAAATAGATCACACTAAAATAACTTGTGGAGCACAGTTATATGTAGTCTTGAAAGACTTTATATGGATGGCACAGTAACCTGATTATCATTTTATTTAAAGTGGTGTTTCTTTTAGAACTTCACGTGTCTAGCTAATATTAAGTAAAGAGGTATCTTCGAGAAGAGTAAGTAGAAAATGCATTTGGATGATATTTTTCTTGGTTTTATAGCAGGCCACAAATGTCAAAGGAAGAAAGGGTTGGAAGGCCCCACCCAGAACACTCTTCAGGAAGCCAGGAAGCAAAAAATCCTTGATGCTGAAAGCTCTTCACATGATCCAGTCAAAGATGCAAAGAAGACAGGCAAAAGGTATCCAAAGGTATGCAGCATTCTTTGCACTTCATAAGCATCTAATCCAAAGTACACTTTAAACTTTTACTAAGCTCTGGTGAAAAACACTTGTCCAACATGACTGAAATAAGTCTGTCATGTAGTGACAAATCCTTAGTAAAAGTAAATAGGACAGGTAGGTAACAGCTTTTGTATTTTTAATATGAGTTTCTATCGCAACTAATTTTTCACGCAATAATAGTAACTTTGATTAGTTGAAGCTAGCAAGCTACTTTTCAAGAGTCTGATGTAATCACCCTGCAGAGGAAGAGCACTGTCTGTAAATGCTTGTTGCTCTGTTTTGTAACTGGAGAAATCCTGACGTATTCTGTAGTGCTTGCAAACTTTTCAAGCATTTCAACCTGTCTGTTTCAGCTGGGTCTAAAAGGTATAACATCTGGCAGACTAAGGGCAAAAAATGTTGATTATTTAGTAGTCTGTGAAAGTTTCTAAACTTGAGTATACCAAAGGTGTGTTGCTGTTTCAGTTTGTAAGTTGTGCAAAATCAAAATTATTCCTGATTGCATTTTTTTGTTGTTGAAAGGAATTTGTTTTCTTTACTTACTTTATTCTACTTGATTTATTTATTGAGGTTGCATTTTGGAACTATATAACAGTGCTTTTTATTTTCCAGATCAAGGTAAACATTCTAATAGCCAAAATTTCTTAAGCTCTTAAAACTGTTACACTGGTTTATTTTTGTTTGAGAACCACAGTTATAGTTTAAGCTCTGATTTCTGAGGAAAAAAAAAAAGAAAGCTTTAGTTATGTTGATGCAGTCAGAATCAGCTTCAGTCTTTCTTACCCCTGTCTCGACAAGAACATGTCCATGGTGATTTATTTTTTTGTATGTTTCTGTGTTTGCAAGGACGTTCCTTCTGTCTGACACTGGCAGTGCACCTCTCCTCTGACAAACATACCATTTTATTTCTTTTTTCATCCCTTCTCATTCTGCTGAACCTCCAAATAAAAATGTATATATATTCTGTTGCTTTCTAAAACACTTCTCACCAGATACTGGAAATAATTCTCTGTACTGTCTACACACCTATTAGTATCTAATTACTGAGGCATCTGCCAGTCAGTCCATCTCCACTTCCCCTGTTCTTCATTCAGTGGTTAGAAACTTCCATCTTAGACTCTTATTGGGTATCTCTTCTTTTTAGCTTGTCAACAGGTAAGTATTTCTCGGCTTATGAAATCTTTGTTCCTGTTTCTACTGAAGTCATCAGGATTTTTATATTGAACTTCAGTGGAGTTATTTTTCACCCCCAGAATATATAAACTCTACGCAGGTAGTATGCCTGTCTGGCTCTTTCTTGTTCTTTGAAATTCATGAGCACTGTTAGTTGAATGATTCTGGCAAGCATCTGTGTTTCTGCAGATCTTATGTTTCCCAAAGGAGTCCTACCAGAGGCCCTGATGTCTTTATTTAATCAATGGATTAGAAAACTGGAGTAGCTCCAGAAATAAGACGTCAGAAAATGTGGGCATGTTTGACTGTACTAGATTTTACTATGGCTAAATAATAATCTAAAACTTTAGGTGTGAGACTAACGTCTTTTCCAACAATGGAACAATACCTTTTTTCACTTCAAATTTCCTGGATCTATTGTTTCTAAATATTTCCTTTCCCCTGACAAAGGATACTACCTCAGATACTGCGTGTGAATTGTCTTATTTCTTAGGCTGTTAGAAATAAATGGCAGAGGGAATGATGAGTCTGTAGAGGGCAAAGGGGTAAGTTAAAATTGTGTTTTAAACAAAGATACTCAACTCTGTCCTGTAGTGCACATTTATGGAACTACAGTTCTAATCTAAGATATTTTTTTAAAATAGTGCATCCTTAGTCAAAAGTGTAGTTGCCTGAGTATTTGTTCCAGTCAAAAGGATTAGATATGAGTTCCTTGTCTTCCTTAGATCATTTTATGTGACACTTGGAATCAAACTTCTGGGTGACATATATCAAAAGATCTTTTAAATTCTGCCATGTCTTATGTGCTTACATTATTTCTTACAATGATTCAACATGACAATGTCTTTATTGAGGAGTGTACCATAAATAATAGTCTTGTTCTCATTTATAATAATTACAATAACACTTTAAATGTTTAAATGTGAAATCAACTTACACATTATTCAGGTTAAGATTGCACTTCATTTAAATTCTTTTTATACCACAAAGAAAATAAGAGTCAGAGCAGAAGTTGGTCAATTCCATGGAGTTCTGGTGAGGAATATATGTAAGAAATAAATGTTATTAAAAAGCCTATATTCACACAGTGTATTTATGACAAAATAGAAAAAAAGAAACCAGAAAACCTGGGAAATCTACATAAAATTCACTGACAAATATTGTTTAGCTTTTTTCAGTAGACGTAAGTGAACATTTAAAACCCCAAAAGGTTCAGAGCGAACAGTTTATCCAGCTTGAAAACTTAGGCATTTGGATTATATCATATTTAGCAAAAAGCAAATATATTCTAATGGAATTGTATTCTTGAGACAAAATTATAAATGATTGTATTAACTGTAATCTTATATAGGAGTGAAATATGGTGATAAAAATGATTTTAAATCATTTTTGTTCTTGTAGCTAAATAGTGATCTAACAAATGCCTGTGCTTACTTTTAAGTAGGTGCAAATATGAGTCATAGCTGATCTAGAACATTTACTTCAAGGACAGACATATATTGTGTCATTATAATATCCTCTAAAAGCTGACATGTAATTTAAAACCTAAGGTCCCTTTGATATGGAGTTTATCACTGAAACAGTGAAAAAGCAACTGGAATTTTTCTGAGAGAGAATGTATTATCTTGATTTTAAAATCTTTGTTACAAGTCTCAATTAAATTATACAGTCACAAGCAATTAGGCTAAACTGTTTACATCTCTAGCCCTTAATAAGCCAGTATCAATAGCATAAATAATCTTAGATTTAAAATGTGCATAGAGTACTCCTTTAATCATTTAAATAATTAAAATGCACATGCAGGTCATTAAAATTGTAGAGAACCTTTGATAATGTGATTTTCATTATCCTGTTGAAATATACTTTTCCTTTTTTTATACTTTTATTCTCTCAGATTCCTCACTGAGTACGTTCTCTGTTTGATTGCTTTTATTAGTTATTAGCAGGGTGACTGCAGCTTCTTGTAAGCTTCTTACCATGTTTGGTAAATTCTATTTCCACATATAATGTATTACAACACTATTTCATTTTCTGAAGCTTTATTTGGTGTAAAACTTTATCAAAAGGTGCATTGGACATTTCTGGAGTTGATGCATTAGCTGTTTCTGTGGAACAGATTTTGAAATTATTGCCAATGGTATATTAAAAAAAAAAATTAGAAAAGAAAAATTCACTGATCATACAAACATAGTGTCTTTTGCCATTAATAAGACTTTGTGTCAAAATACAACATATCTGTATACATGCATAAAACCCAAGTTTCTCCTCAGTTCTGTGAAAGAAAGTGTACAAATGCAGAAGAGCTACTGGTTCTGTGCTCTCAAACGGAAGGGAAGCTAAAACCAACTGATTCCTTAATCAGATTATTGAGCTTGAATATAAATGAGCACAGGCATATTTGGACAGATTTGGAAAGATGAGGTCCCAAAATAGTTAGGAAGGGTCATAAATTAAGTAGGCAGTCATTCTGTGTTTGTAGTAAGGTTACTAAGAAAGCACTGATTAGATATTCAGTAGAGAGAAGATAACTGACAGATAATACTGGGAATAGTTATTCCTACAGCCCTTCAGTGGTGTAGTCAAACTCCAGACAGATAGCTAAGAAAATTAATACTAGTTACAAAGATACAAGACAACAGCCTAGAGAAGGGAAACGAAAATACAGTGTCTCTATTTAAAATGAAACGAAATCTGGCATGATGGAAATTTTCCTAAATTAACAGAAAACAGATTGGAAATTTGCAGATACATTGAATAGGCTTTTGCCTAGATAAGTTGTCGTTAGTGATCTGAAAAATGGAACAGAAAGTATGCTGACTAAATTTGCAGACTAAGTGAACTGGCTTGGTGGGGGTGGAACCACAAGCACAACTGAGGACCGGAGTACAATTCAAAACTTGACCTACTGGGGAATCGATCTAAAGAAATAACATGCAACATAAGAAGAGGTACAACACTCTACCTTTAAAAAATGATCAGATGTACAAATACAGAACAAGAAGATAAGCAGTTGATCGAATAGCTTTTATTTAGAATAGGCCATAGGGTTTGTTGTGTAAAACAAGCTTAGATTGAGTCAACAATGACATGATATTGCAGAATATCTGAACGCCATACTGCAGTGTAAACCAGGAATATTGTATAGAGGATGTGGAATGCTCTTGCTTTGTTCAGTTGGCATGTAGCTTTGGCTGCAGTATTGTGTTCTGTTTGATCACAGCTCTTGGGGAGACAAGTGGAGTGTCTGCAATAGGGCAGTAAGAATGATGAGAAGGCTATGAAACGTAACTGTCAGAAAAGGTGAAAAGTGAAATTGCGTGGTCTATAGAAAAGACCACTAAGAGGAGATGGGATACATCCTTAAAATCTAGAAGAATTCTGTTTAAAAAAAACCCCTACAAAACAACCTGTTAAAAAAAGATATAATAAAGGAGAAATCCAGCAAGAAAGATTCAGATTACGTATTAAACAAAACGTATGGTAGTAGAGCACCGGAATAGATAGCTTAGGGAGTTTGAGTTACTGGAATAGGGGAGATAGATATTTTTTTTTTTTTTTTTTTTTTTCTGAGGAATAACAGAGGTGCAGTTGTCCCCTTGGGAAAGGAGATGTCCTGATTGACAAGCAGAGAATCTGTTTAGTTATCTAACTGTCATTACTAGTTTGATTTCCCCAAAACAATTGTACTTAAGGGAAGAAACTTTCTGCCTTGCCCTAAAATAAGAGGCCACTTCTGACTTACTATTAAAGAATAGCAATATGAAAATAAGTTTTATAATTCCCACTAGATTTGATGACTGGGGAAAGGGGAAAGACTCAGATGAGAGCATTCAGAAGGTATGCCAGCCAGCAAATATGTATTTCTGAGCTGATAAGCATGACTGTATCTCTAAGACAAGGACAAGCGTGTGCAGCTTCTTGTCTGATGGGACTGTCATCAGATACACAGTGGCAGCTGGGCGTTATTGTGGTGACAGCCAGGTATTAAGCAGCAAAGAACATTTATCTTTAAAATATGATGCCCCTTTACTTCTGCTTGTGGAGTTCATGTTCTGTGACTCAAATGTTAAGAATATGATCCCAGATTAACTGGATGTAAGCTAAGAAGTGTTCCTTAGTTGATTTTGAGGGAATTTAATTTAAAAGGATTACTTATTTTGTTAGACTATACTGTATTTTTTAAAAACTACTATAGACTTGAAAATGGTAAAAAGAAAAAACTTTTTAGACTAAGTCCATGCTTTTGTTTTAATTTGTGTGTGATACTCTGTATGTAATACATCATGTGATGATGGCTTTAGTTTTAGGCTTTGCCTGAACATGTGTTCCTAAACGACACACCTGCGTGGAGAAAACAAGAAAATGTTTAAGAATGTTAGCTACAAACAAAGCTATATATATTAAAAAATCATACGTGTGGAAGGAAAATTTATAAAAGACAACATAGATACAATTTTCCATCCATCATTGCAGCATTTTTAAATCAAGACACCCAAAGCCATGCATTTCTAGAAACAGATTGTTTGCTATTTGAGGGCGTTAGTCCTTGATAAAATTACCTTGCAGAGCATCCAAAGGGTTTCTGTGTGCTAAAGAACATCGCTTATTTTGAGTCATTACATGCTGCTAAGAATAATAAAATAACAGGCGCCTGAGACTGAAAACAAATACGGAAGACTATTGGAAAGTAAGATGCATTTGATCCCTAATTCTAATTACAGATATGCTTTGCATATTCGTACATTTCTTTCTGTACTTAAGTGTAAATAGTGACAGATTTTAGAATAATAGCCTGTCTTCTGTGAATCTCACTCTTGCTAGAATCATTTGCAAAAACTGCTGATAATGATTTTTTACTTGCAAATGCTTCAGTTTCCTGGGAAAGGGGACGTACTGAAAGTACATGTAATTTAAAAAAAACCCCTTTGAATATTGCTGTGAAAATGTTAAAAAAAAATTATCAATGTATAAAATATGAAGACTTCAAAATGTTTTTCTTTACTGATAGCTGTTGCTGTTGCAATCTTCCTCAGGACAGACAGCCCTATCAAATGGGGAGAGTTGGGAATCGTGCTGTGCATAAGGGTTTCCTTTATTCCACAGGAGTTCCTGTAGTGCTTTCGCTCATTCACTTTGGACTTTATGATAGGATTTGACTTTGCGTGATTTAAGAGGGAACTTGACGACAAAACAAGGGCCTCCATACAAAGCACACACATCAGGTAGTGGAATGATGCTTGTACAACTATCAGTAAATGTCAGCATTGTTTGGCATTAGAGACCATAATTGAATAATTTCATTAACTCTGGAATAGTGCTTTGTTTTCCCTTTAATTAAAGTATCAACACCTTAAAATTTCCCTTGGAAATCATCTGGGAATTTTGGAGGGGTCAAGGAGGTGTCTGTTGTGCTTGTTCCTTCACTAAGAATGTATACAGTGCTTACAGCGTATTTTTTTTGAAACATGCTCAGGTGAAATGCCACAAATTGGGATTCTGCCAGTACATCTTCTCTCTGTAACTGTGCAGTTGTAACGCTCTTTTGAACTTTTAGCTTTTGCCAAGGTGTCTGTTCTTATAAAGGAAAGAGAAATCACTAAGTATCATTAGAAGGGACTGCACAAGACTGTCCTGGTTTGAGGTAAAACTGAACCAATTTCCTTTTATATAGCAGTGCACCCTTGCTTGGGTACCTTGGTTAGAATGTTACTGATGCAAAGTTCATTACACTTGAAAAAACATTGATTATTATTAAGAAGGGATTTCTTTTGTAAGGGGGGAAAAATGAATTCCATAGGAGTCTGTTTCCAATTTTAATTCTTCTGTTATTTAAGGTCAGTTTCATAATAAAAAAACTATAATGCAAGAGGTGGAAAGATTTATGTTAAAATTTTGGAACCCTATATACATAGTTTTAGTTTCCAATACAACAAAGCAATGATCTGGTTTGGTATTTTTGTGTATTGATAAAATACATGTAAAATGTTAATTAGTTACTTGTAATTTATATACAATTGCAAGCCAAAATGTTCAGAATGGTAAATGTATTTGAACTAGGGAATTAATCACCACTTTCTTTTTAAAGAAATACTCTTCCAAAAGAAACATTTGCAATATAAAATTCAACAGTTAACTTACATTGGTGTTCAGGGATGTAGTTAAAAGGAAGGGCAATATGTGAACCAAAGCATGATGTTCTTACAAAAAAAAAAAAAGTAGATTGAATGAGGCCAAAGTTAACAATATTAATTGTTTTTTGGTTTTCCATTTTAATGTACTTCATCTTAAATTACTCATGCATAAAACTGGGTCCCTTTCCAATTACTGAAATGTGATTGAAATATGAAGTAAGCACTCAGACCCCTAAAACCTGGAAGGAAGGGCTCAGGTGCTCACAGTGGTATTTATATTTTAAATTAACTATTCTATACTAAGTTATGGATTTTGGTGTTTCAGTCTTTTTTTTCCAATATTTAAACAAAGCCTTTGCATAAGTAAACATCACTTTAAGGAAAATGAATTCAACATTAGCATTTAGTTTTCATGGTAACAAATCTCTCTAACATGCCGTAAGTACTCTGGCAGGAACATGCACTCCTCATCATGTTCAGGGTTGTTTGTCTTGTATATTCAAACAGTACTTCTGAGAGTAGAAAATAAAATCTTAATTGTTTTTGTTTGAATTCAATGAAGTGAAATGAAATGCTAAGGCTGTATTCCAAACAGTTTATGAATTAATAATCAGATTATTTCTTCCAGAAAATGTAATTGTTTTTCATTGGACTGTCACATACTATAAAGATAATGTTAATGGGTCACAGGACTTTTCATAATTGTATTTCCAGTTCAAATCTAGGTCTGACAGGTTTGATCATGATTAAAACTAGTTGTTGTATAATCATGGATTTGTTGATCGTCGCTTCTTTTACATGCAATAACCAAAGTGAAATCTGTCAGCAGGGAGACTGAGGTCTGGCAGAGTACTGAAAATTTATCTCCTCAGTTTTCAGGAGAAATATGGCTGGGATGGAGAGAAGCTATTGTTGGCCTTTGTGTGTTGTCCAAGATCCTTTGAGGTTGCTGTCCTCCACCCCCCACTCTTACTTTCCTTGTCCTTAACACCAGCTCATTTTATATAGGCCACTGAACAATTGTCAAATGGTAACACCTTCACTCTTGTCAAGTAAGGGTTTTCCTTTCGGGAGGAAATGTTCCCTGGTGAAGGATTTCTCCTGGAAACTAACTTGTAATGATGTATATACAGGTGGGGTTTTTTTATGCTGGTGGAACAGAAATAATTTCAGAGCAATGTTTAGACTATAAAGGTGGATCAAATATGCTGCTGCTAAATGCAACCAGTTGTGTAAAGCACAACTGATAAACACTCTACAATAGTAAACAATTTTGTGAACATGTTAAGAATGTTTTCATATTATATTGCAAAAGTATTTGTTCTTATATTAGTGCAGACTAATGTCTTGCTGTGGAGTTTGACCATGATCTCTCAGAGCTTTATCTTTGGGAGACAAAGCACGGTATTTTTTGTGGGGTTTTTTTGTACTCAAGAGGTTTTACATCTCATCTAAAAGAATGCTTTTTTGATCTTTACTTTGAGTTGTCCTTTCTCTCCCTAACAGCTACCTTTCTCTTTCCTACTTCTGCTGACTTTGTAAACACAAATTCTTTCAACTAAGGTGGTGAATTAAAAAGTTATTTCCATAAGTTTGAAAGTCTAGAACAGAGTTCTGTTACTCATAATGCAGGCCAAAATATGCTGAAGTGATTGCAATATTACCATAATACTTAGTGGACTGTTTCAGTTTAAATGTTGCTTGTATGTTTTTTAACATTTTTCTGTATTTATGTTTACATGTTTTCATTATCTTGTGTATCGACAGTTGAGGTAATACGCTCTATATGGTAAATCATCCCAAGCAGATCAGCCAATCACACATTTAATGTACTGCATATTTGAGACTACTTTTATTTTTGCAGGAATGCTTCACTCATGGTAGAAAGCAAACCTACCCAATGTTTCTATAGCACCTGTAAAGAAATTGTTCCCTTGAAGCAATAGAGCAAAAACTGAGATAGTTTGGTATGATTTAAATCTGTCGAGAGAGATTTCCACTAATTTTTATAGATTAAAAGGTAAAAGAACAAATAAACAAGAAAAAAATCACTATACATAGTGTTTTTAAAACCTTTGTCATGTGTACCAGTGATATTTGTTAATGTGAGGATTCTTTGCGCACCCTGTATCTCCACACTTCTTATGTATACTGATTATTATTTTTTTTAATTTTGTTTAGAGTATGTAGCTCTTGTAGGTAATTAGGAACCATGCATGTAGCTATGTCGGTCTCAGCTGTTGGTATATATGTTTTTCATTCCCATAGTCTATAAGAAAATGGCTGTAAGAGGATGTTCAACATAGTAAAGAAATTCACAAGTCTCTTCCTTCACCCTTATGCAAAAATTGTTGCTATGCTATAGGGTGTATATGCCTTGGCTTGGACCTAGCAAGTAAAATAATCAGAAAGAGCAGCACAGATCTGTGGTAATGTATTAGTTAAGGAAAATATCCCAAGTACGTGTTTCAGCATAGATCACAGGGGTGACGTCAAGATAGTGTCCTGGGTTTTGCATTATCACAAGTAAGAAAAATAGTAATGAAGATAGATAGGTCTTATTTAATCTCTTTACTTTTAAAGATTATCCTTTGGGGGGGGGGGTTGGGGGGAGAATCTTCATTTTGAGAGTATTGTACTTGGAATTTTTGATTGTTAAATGATTGGGTTTTTCCAAACATAGTAGTAATTTGAAAGAGGTGTTCTCTTGAGTTTCAGGATGTGAGATTTTGGCTGCTTTTTCTTCTGCGTCTGTTCTCTGTTGTTGACTAAACTTCCCCTGTTCTGATCTTGCATTTCCAGCTTCTCTTGTTTTGCAGACTAATAGTTCATGGCCAGTTTTTGTCTGCCACCAAAGCTTTGAACAACCAGTGTATACAGACTTACTTTGATCTCCAGTTATCTACACAGGCTACGATAGTTTTGGAAATAACAAGGGAGAGGAGCTGAAAGGCTTTGTTGGCATTATTGTTTATTTATAGAGTTTTGTTTTATTTTAATGGAAGACAGCCTATTATGTACTAATTAAGTATCTTAGAAACTGTGTAAACGTAAAAAGAATGATAGGGGAAGCCTGAGAATATTTGGAACACATTTAAGATTAATTGGGTATGTCCTGTGTTGTATTCTGTATTCTTTCTAAAAACACAGCCAAATTAATGTACTCGCATATATTCTTAACCTTGGTGCTATTTTAACTGATTTTTGGTCTGAGAATCATAGCAAGAAGCTCTTTACAATCTGTGTGTAGCTTATTTCCATTTTCATCAGGGTACACACAGAGTAAGCTTCCAGCCACCATCTGGTAATCTGTATGAGTAGACAGCCTCAGTGGCAGTAAAACAGGCTGCACATGCCAAAGCTGTGGTTAAGAGCTTAGTCAGAGCATGCCGACACCTGTGCAGGAGACTATTCTTATTCAGCTACATCAGCTACTCAGTGATGCTTTAGATTGTTTTAAATTTTATACCTTTTGAAACAATCCTTTTCTGTTTCTTGCGAATAAAAAGAAATGTTTTCTTAAATAATATATGAATGTCAGGAAAGCCTTTAAATTGGAGACTTCAGAGCTATGAATATTGTTCCTAGTATTACAAATCTTGGTTATATTACTTTTAAAAATCTTTTTTACTAATTGAATTCATTCATCATGAATTTCATGTCAGAAGTAAGTTACTATAATAAGAGTAACGTGAGGAAACAAGAAAAGGGGAAGCTTTTTGTTTCTCTTCCCAAATGTATTTGAATATCATTTTAGTATGTCACTGGGTTGTTCTAGTTAGTATATTAATGACACAGCTGAAATTTTATTTTCTTTGTGCCGTCTTTTTGGTAAGTCTGCATCAACTCTAATTCGGCTATTATTTTTCGCTGCACAAGTACATGCCTGTGTTTTAGGAATGAGAGGTTGATCTACTTGTGTTTGTATCCTCTTAATATACCTTAGCTGCACACTCAATATATATGAGCCATTTACTAATGGGTTTTAAGGTGAGTTTTTCATCTCAAAATAGTGTCTATTAATTTAGCAGCAATTAGTATCTAAAGCTCTGCAAAGGTGTTTAGATTCTCTGTCGTAGAAGTTAGTAGGAGTAGATGCCTAAATGCTTTTGAGAATTTAAGGCTTATATGCTGATTGGGTTGATATTGTTGTCTAATAAATTTTCTAAGCATGCTAGAGAGTTAAATATCCAGCTTCTGTTTAAAGTCAGCTATTGCTATATAATGCTGTACTGCGAAGGTTAATTTTCTGGTAATATAGTATCTCAACAATCAGTTAAACAGATCTAATGGCTTCTTGCCACTGAACAGGTTCCTATTTTCTGCCCCTTTTTTCTTTTCTCCATTCTTTTTTCATTCTTTGCTAAGAGGAATTTGTTTTTCTGGTGGTGGCTGTTTTCTGTCGGTTTACTTAGGTGAACAGGATTACCATGGGATCAAAGTAATGCTATGCAGCACAAGGGAAGGTGAAGCTGTCGTAGAATGCATGATGGCACAGTGTCATCTCTGACTGCTAGCTGTTAGGTTAGTATGTTGCATGAAATCTCATTGTCATTTTCTATTTCCTGTACAGTAGGTGACGGTTTATGAGGGGAATTTCAAGTTTGTGATCGTTCTTACAGAATCCTAAAAGTCTTTCTACATCTGAGACTGAAATTGTTGAGGAGTGTGGAAGCTAATTGAGCCAATGGTGAGAGTTTGTCTAGTTGTAAAGAGGACTTCATACCTGTATGTTTCTTCCGCGTTTTCTTCTGAACGTTACATGTTTAAGAGTTCTGTCTAGTTCTATTCAGATATTACAGTAAGGTGTGCCTTGTTTGGGGTTTTTTGGTTTGAGAAAGCCAAGCTTCTCAAACTTCAGCTTTCTCAAACTGAAATTCTAGCATTATGATAAAGACTTACTCCTGTATGAGTAATTGCATTTTGGCTTTCTATAGGAGTGTGCATACAAACTACAAATATGGAGACCAGTATCAGTGCAAAAACCACTTAAGTTGTATATTGAGACCTTCTGTTCAGTGTCCTTTCTTACAGGTACTTGAGCTGCTGCTCTCAGCTCTGACTTTCAAGGCTGCTTTTTGAGGTTGTTTCTTCTCCTTCCTTGCCCCTGCACCCCAAGGAATACCTGGGTAATTCTGTGCTGGTTTATCCCCATGTCCTTTATGCAGTATTATAACTTAAAATTTTCAATGCTTACATTAAAAAAAAAAAAAAAACCTGAAAATTTTAAGTGTTACTCTTTCGAGTTTGTGATGATAGCAATTTATCTTCTGCTTTGTTCTGTATGTTCTCTTTAGATTCTGAGCCAGAAAAGGAAATTTTTGGAGAGAATGTACTCATCAATTTGATAGAAGAGTCCAAAAAATGTGATTAAGGCAGTATTATGGTCACAGGCACATGCAAATAGTGTGAGTTTGTATTAACAGTAACACCTTGGACAGAAAAATCCCACAGAGCTTAATTTAGACATGGAAATGTGGAGTTAGAATCCTGCTTCTCAAACATGATTATGTAGCCTCTTTTAATGACAGTCTTGCAGCATATTTTTTTTCTTCCTCTTTTCATGAGAATATGGTTGTATGCCATAGAAGGTGCTTTCCATGCAAGTTGTCATCACTGTATGTCGTAGACATTGATGACAATACTAAAATACTTCAGGAATCAAGTTGAACTTTCACTTCACTGACAAGAACAAAAAGAGAATACTATGACCTGACTCAAAAGATGAGACATCAAAAAACTTGAATTTCTTTATAGGGTCCTGTCAGTGCAGTAATGTGTCCTACTTCCAGTAGGCGACTTGGCACCAACGAAAGGACTATAGCAGCCTTCCAGTATCAGAAAGGGGCCTACAATAAAGCTGGAGAGGCACTTTTTACTAGAGCATGTAGTGATGGGACAAGGGGTAATGGCCTCAAACTGGAAGAGGGTAGACTTAGATTAAATCTCAGGAAGAAATTTTTCACTGTGAGGGTGGTGAAGCACTGGAACAGGTTTCCCAGGGAAGCTGTGGAGGCCCCATCCCTGGAAGTGTTCAAGGCTAGGTGGGATGAGGCTTTGAGCAACCAGGTCTAGTGGGAGGTGTCCTTGCCCATGGCAGGGGTGTTGGAACTAGGTGATCTTTAATGTCCCTTCTAACCTAAACCATTCTATGATGATTCTATGACTAGCAGTATTTTAGACTTGCCAGTCTTTCTGGATGGTGTATTGATAATTGAATGTAGAGCAGATGTTTGTGTAAGATGTCTCTTAATTTTAAACTGTGTTTTCTTCTAAAAGTTTTTGTTCTGAATAAATAAGATGCTGTTTAAAGAAGCTATTGGTCTGAAAGTAATCCTGAGAGAATAGAATCAGGGATGCTGTTATCTTTTTATTGAAATTCATCACCTGTATGTATTTAACATAAGATTCTTCAACTCCAGAAAAAGCATAAGTGTGTGTTTAATTGTGGGAATGATAGAAATTGAGAGAGGAATGATGTTTGATATGTTTTAGTGATCATTACTTTATGTAGTTGAACTGCAATCCTGAATGTGTCCTTTATTTTTCTCTGTAGCACAAAAAAGTGATCTCTGTAATAGCTAAAAAATTGCCAGTGTGATTCCACTGAATTTCTGATCTGGAGGCAGAGTGCTACAGAATGTTTCATCATTTAGGGGCTGGAAGTTGGAGACTTTATTAGGATTTCCTTCAGGCCAAATACAAAGGGGATCCAGAAATACAGTTTATGTCTCAAACATTACAGACCTTTTATCTGATATGCAGCAATGGCTGTGATCACATAGAAAAGATCTTAAAAAACATATTAAATGCCCTTAGTAATTGCAGTTCCTTTGAGTAAAAATTGTGGGGCTTTTTTCCAGATTTACTGTGTGAAAGCTCTTGCCAAATACTGCCTTTAGTGCTTGCAGATTGAAGGCAGAAGCACAACAAAAACCGCAACAATTTAAGGTGTTGGTGTGACTGCTGAGGGTAGAAATGAAAGATAAAAGAATGAAATGACAAATGAGGAATACAAGGCAGCTCTCTGAGTAACATGACTGAATCTTTGGGGAATTTGAAATAAAAAGGCAATTTGCAATGTAATACGAAATTAATGTAAGCTTGGTGAAGTGTAGAGGCAAACAGGTGATTGTGAATCTTGTGTTGCAGATGAAAAGTGAGCTGTAACAATTCTATGTTTACTTGAATTACCAACAAGTGGAAGTTTGCAATCCTGCACTCCAGATCAGAAAGGAGAAACTGAAGATGACCTGCCAGCAGAAACAGATTTTATACTGAGATCCAAAAGAGGTTTTCCAGAAATGCTATTTTTCCGAAACTGCTCCTGTCCTCATGGTGTTGTTTTCACTGTAAGAACATTTTGAAATAAATGCCAAATGGAGTAGGACTTTGTTGTGCTTTCAGCTGGGATGGAGTTGACTTTCTTAGTAGCAGCTGCTGTACTGCCACGTTTTGGGTTTGGGGTGGGAATACTGTTGATAGCACACTAATGTTTCTGGTTGTTCCTAAGCAGTTAAGGCCTTTTCTGCTCCTCACACGGTCCTGCCACTGAGTAAACTGGGAGTGTGCAAAAAGTTGGGAGTGGCCACAACTGGTACAGCTAGCCCCAACTGCCCAAGACCAAAGGAGTATTCCATGCCATATGACGTCATGCTCAGTATATAAACCTGGGGGAAGAAAAAAGAAGAGAAGATGGTTCCGAGTTATGGCGTTTGTCTTCCTGAGTACCTGTTGTGCATCATGGAGCCATGCTTTCCTGGAGATGGCTGAACACCTGGCTGCCGATGGGAAGTAGTGAATGAATTTCTTGTTTTACTTTGCTTGGGTGCATGGCCTTTGCTTTACTTATTAAACTGTCTTTGTCTCAACCCATGAGTTTTCTCACTTTTAGTCTTCTGATTCTCTCCCCCATCCTGCCGTGGCAGGTGTGAGCGAGTGGCTGCATGGTCCTAGTTGCTGGCTGGGGTTAAACCATGACAGACTTAAAATGGGAAAGGTGGCAGTGCAGGTCTTTCTCTTTCTGCATAACTGGAATAATTATGTTCCACTTGATCTTGCACATACCATGTAAGTACCTAGGAATACGTGGAAACTAGAAAAATAATAAGAGTGAAAGGTTGATAAGAACATAGCAGGTGCCTATGAAGTGCAAGTAAACAAAGAATGAGTCAATCATACAGATTATAGCTGATAAAGGATAAGGGGCTAGAAATTATTATGATTTGGAATTTCAGAAGACAGAAGTAGAACAAAAAAGCTACAGTTAGTTTTGTGTGTGGAAAGGCGTAGTAGAATTTTTATGCTGTGAAAACTTCCGCTACAGTAGAATGTTGGCAAAGGAAATCTAATTTGCCTACTCTTATCCACTTAGGTTTACTGTAAAGAAAAATGTATTAAAGTGGCTTGCTATCCTAAAGCTTTTAGTAAAGTCATAGAGAAAGATGCCAAGAAGATGAGGTAGAAGATGGGCATTTACTAAAACAAGTTATTTCATAATACACGTGGGAGTGAAATTCAAATTTAGAATTGATTAATTACATTTTTGTATGGGTTATTACTGTGTTTAAGGGAGAGTCATACATGCTCGGGCATATGAAAGGGCAGTTAGACATAGTTTTATGACCAGTGAATCAGGGCTCAAGGGAGAGTTTGAGCCACTCTAGTTTCTCAAGAATTGGGAAAGTTACAAGAAAAAGACTGCTAGAGAAGTAGATGGAGGAAACAAAGGCAAGAGTTTAAGATACACGGATAGTCAAATAACAACTTGAAAGGAGGGTACTTTCCTGTTATGAAGAACTGACAACAATTTATTGCCGTTTAGACAATTATTCTGTCACCTGATGACCCCTCCCAGGAAGGGAATTGGGGAAAAAACCAAGGAAACACATGGGTTGAAATATAAACAGATTTAATAGAACAATACTAAATAATTAACATTGAACCAATATTGATCCCGATATCAATATAAAATATGAGTATTATACTCAGCCAGTTTTATCGGTAGGAAGCTGTGTGCTCCCAGCAGTGGACAGCAAATGTTGGTTGCTGCGAGTGCTATGGCTTCAGGAGGAAGGGAAGGACTCAGGGATCTGGTGCTGGGGCAAGAAGCTCTCAGAATTGCAGCCATCAAGGAAGAGAGAAGACTCCTCAGCAAACTTTCTAATTTATAATGAATGTGAAGTTCACAATATGAAATAATCCTGTTGGCCAACTTGGGTCAAGTACCCAGGTCCCCTCATCCCTGCACCTGGCGAGCTTGAAAAGACAGACCTTGAAACCTGCATACCATAGCTGATTATAAAGTAAATAGTTTCACTAATTCAGACTCTGGAGCCTTCTAAAAATGCAGTTTTCCCTCATAGTAGGAGAGACCTTACTGAAAAGTAAAATTACTGAAAGGGAAATTAATCCTGTGTTACTCAAACCAGGACATTTCTTAAAATGCTAGTCAATATGCCGTTTGCACAATTTATTTATTTTTCTCTGAACTAATTTTGTATGCTGATAGGTTCTGTATGCTCTACAGCAGAGTTCTTTGGAGTGTCCACTTCTCAACCTCTTTTTTCCCACTTATGTCTTGCTCCCCTTACATTCAGACTGGATTTTTATTTTTTTCTAAAACATTTTTTTTATCCAGAGTTTATCTCTAGACACGTCCTGTGAATTAGAACAGGCTAGTGCAGCCCAGATAAATTTTTAATTTTTCTGGGTGGTGTTGGATTTTATTTCTCTCTCTGTTACAGGTTTCTGGTATTGCCTCTTTAAGTATTAGGCTCAAAGCTGTGGTCAGTGAATTCAGTGGGATTTTACCCACTTGTATCTCAAAACTGAACTGGCCATACCACTACCCTGAGCCTACAGAGGTATATTGATATATAGCACTCTTAAAAATTAATAAAGCTAATCCATACATTCTTCATACTCATCCTGTGCTGTAGCTATTGATGAATTAAATTTGACATCTCCACTAAAAGCTTTGAAACTGTTAAGGCAGTGCCCAAGTGCCTAGATTTAAAATTAAATGCAAATTGTCTTGATTCTGTCTGTGGATGAGAAGTTGTGGAGAATTAGTTTCAGATACACCCTCTGACTTTGTCAGAGCGGACAGAACAGAAAGCCGCTGTGTATGAATATACACCTATACAAAGTATAGCTCCCTATACTTTGAATAGGGAAACCAAAAAGATACATAGAATGTAGTTCCATTTCAAACTTGAGTTGATTTTGAGGGGCTAATGGTAACAAAAAGCCATGCAGACTGTTACTTGCATTCTTACCAAAGACACATGATTTTTGAATACAAAAAAAGAACAGATCTATTGGGTAAACCATTGCTGTTTTTCAGAGTAAAAGTCATTTTAGGTCCCCATGCCATCTGTCTTAACTCACAAAACGAAATTACCTTTCTATTGAGAGTACATGGACTACGTTTTAAGAACTGAATACAGTCTTGCAGTTTTTGATATCCCCCATGAAAGCTCAGTTTTTTGATTTTGTAACTTAAAAGCAGGTGATAATAAACTAATTCCATTCTTTCACCTCCTTCTGTACTAAGAAATTGTCTCAGTGAGACTTGCCAGCAATCTGTGGATATTTCCAAAACTATCTTTAAGATGTAAAAAGGGACTAATGAAATGGAGAAGTAGAATAATACAGAGAACTAAAAAGTGTATACCAGTAGTACTAATGTTACTACAAATTATCCCATGATTGTAGAAGATTTATCCACATCAAGCAATTGTACAAAATCAATATAATTAATGTTACTAATATAATAAAGTCTGACATGAAGCCTTAAATAGAGAATCATCAAATGTTTTCAGAGAGTTTTTTTTTCTCAAAGCTATTTGGCATTTTTATATGTGACTTGGAAAAAAAGAGTCTCAAAAATCTGATTAGGATTTGATTCAGAGCTACTGGTAAAGTTAACGGATGACACGCTGGAGAGGTCTTATTTCATGAAGAGACCAGGTAAAGGAGGCGGAAAAGACTCGGATCATTTGGTAAGCTAAATAGAAATAGCAATCTACTTTTTTTACTGCAGTGTCTGTTAAAGTTCATAGACTCATAGAATAGTATGGGTTGGAAGGGAGCTTTAAAGGTCAGCTAGTCCAGCTGCCCCTGCAATGTGCACGGACATCTTCAACTAGATCAGGTTTAATTAAGGAATTCTTCCTCGTTGACTGTAGCAAAGGGAAGAAAGTATATTCTTGTAGGACTGATTACTTAGCAGACAAGAGTAGAATAGGATTTAGTAGATGAAAATTGAATCTAAGAACATTCTGGTTTAGAACTGAAGTGTTGCTCTTTAACAGAGAATGTAGTTAGGTGTTTCACAAATGTACTGGCAGTTACAGTAAATTCTTCAGCCTTTTCAAGACTGACAGTTTCTAAAGAATGGCTTGTTTTAAGCTATGTCTAGCTCAAGTAGAAATTAATTGAGGAAAATGCAATGGCCTGAGCTTTATGAGGTCGAAAATAAATTACTGACATTGTCTAGTTTGGCTTTATAATCTATGTCTTGGTGAATATAGAACAGGCTGACTTCCTTGCGCTTTAAAGCAATTTTTAGCAGTTTCAGTTTCACTGCTGGCATGTTTGTGAAGTCAGTCTGGCAGTGCCTCAGTTACATATCCTGTAGAATCTGCTGCTTGCAGTGCTGAGAATATTTATGCTGATTTACAGTGATAAATAATCAGCATTATCTCTATTTGATATAGTACTTATTGCTAACAACTATTGTAATAAATTAATTAGCTTTTTATTATAAAGAATCTGTTACTCTGCAGTATTGGCAAGTTGAGTGCTTTGTAGCTGCGTGTCAAAGTACTCTTACAGCTTTGTTTTCATTATTTATCATTATGTGGAGCTTGGAATGACGGTTACTACTTGTCCTGAAACTGAATCAGTATGATTAAATGCAAAAAGGAGTAATATGGACATATTGCAAATAAAGGATAATTGCAAATAAATCAATAATTAATGGTCCTTGAATGTGTTTACTAGTTCATTGTAGTGATATATGGACCTTTGTAAACCCTTTGTGCCTTATAACAGTTATGGAGATGACTACAATATGTACTTTAGTCATGTGAAAAGTTACTGTATACTGGATGCTAACAATATAAGTGCAGTTTTGGGGTTCCTGAAAATAACTTAGAAGTAGAGTATTAATTGGAGGAAAAATGAAACTTGTTTGTTAATATTTGGAAATTTAATAAAAGTGGCAAAATTTAAAACTTATTTGAGCCTCTAGCATCAATATTTGGACATTACTAGTGGTAGGAGAATGTTTAGGAGAAGGCATATTTTTCTTTTATTAGAAGTCCAAGATAGGATCCTTTAAAACTAAGTTGTCTGAAAAATAATAATTTTTTCACACTAATTTTACAGTGCAGGTGTTAGAAATAAAATCAAAATGAATTCAGAAAAACTGTACTTTAGAACATCTGTAAATGAATGCATGATCTTCTACTAGCTTCTAATTAATCTTCTCTGTTTCAGCACTCTGTTCCCATAAAATTTTCCACTTGTACTCATGTGATGTTTTGGGGGGCTTCAGCTGGCACTTTTTCATCCTTCTTATTTTGCACAGGCTTTGTAGGGAGAGTGCTTACAGTTCTGACACCATGTGTAATTGCTGCTGCTTAGCTTGAACAAACAATCTATGTAAAATGTTTCTCTAAAATTGCTCATAACCCTGGGAAAACTGTGGGTAAAGTAGAAGAATGTAGCAATTTTTGTTTAGATGGAGTTTGAGTTTCATTGCAAATCTGTCCAATAGCTTATGTGCTAAGAAAATTGTTCTGATGAAGATTTGACTGTTATTTCAGAACTCATAGGCTTGTGATTTTGCCGTCTTGATCAATGGGAAGGTACTTCTTACAAAAGCCGTACCACATGTGCAAGGAATTGGTGAAGAAACACTTGGCAATATTTTGTAGCATCAAAACATTTTGATAGCTGATAAAACTGATATTCATTTTAATTATGATCTTTTGGACTAAACTTCATCATGACTTAATGAGTCTGTGTTGGGAAAATATTATAAGTTAATTTTAATAATTATAAATCAGTTCTTGACATACCAGCCTTAAGCATGACAGGGCCTGTATGAGTAGGAGTCTTTTCATTTTCTATTTCTTTTAATCAGTGCTTATGTCAAGTAGCAATGTTTTTTCCAAGGAATAAATCTTTTTGTTTTTCTAATTTGAAAAACGCCAACATTCACTATACGCAGCAATACTTAAAATTGGTAAATTCAGATTCTTCCTCTTGGTTCATGTCTTGCACCCTGGTTTTATATACGGACATAGAGGTACATGTGTATATAATATTTATATATGTATTCTGTTCATATGCAATACATACAGTCTTTAAATATAATAGCTATGATATAATTAAGACATTTGATATTTAACATAAAGCAATGCATTAGTCCTACTGTTACAACAAATAAACCTATTTAGAACAGGCTGACTTCCTTGCACTTTAAAGCAATTTTTAGCAGTTTCAGTTTCACTGCTGGCATGTTTGTGAAGTCATTCAGAGATATTTTAGCGTGGTCTTCCTATGTTTAAAAAACTAATGTTTGCTTATGTAAACTTCTCATCTTCCCAGCCAACTGTGCAATTACAGTATTGTTTTTCTAATGTGCAATGGGATTCTGTACACGTGTATATTATCAGATATCCACAGGTCCTGTATATTCCCTGCCCCCAAAAAATCCAAAAACAAACTAACCCCCCAAAAAAGCCCCAGACAGAACTGGTAACAGTTGGGATGAACTTTTCAAAATTAAATATAAGAATAAGAAAATATGAAGGAAATAACCTGGTAATTACATAGAAATATAATACTGATACTTATGTTTTACTGTGTAAAAACAGTATTTTTATGTCTTTAAATTGTTAAAAGTTTAAAATCAATTTGTTGCTTAGTACTTCTAATAGAAGTAGATGCAAGCTAAACTCTTTAAACTGCTTAAAAGCACGTAGTTTAATTAAAAATCATTAAGGCAAAATTTAGGCCATAGGTTTCTATCCTGAAGATGGTTTATGGATGTGATAGCTGCTTGCTAACGGTGTACCTGAAGAGGAAAATAGCTTGCTCATGCTGTTTCCTTAGGCGGGCTGCTCCGTTTGCGGTCACAGTCCGTAGCCACGACTGGGGCCACGGGAGCTCGCACCTTTTACACTGCTCTGAAAGAGCCAAACCTGTCCTCAGCGCTGGCTTCAGCCCAGCCTGTAGCTCAAGTTTCTTGTGGTGTTAAAGGGAAAGAAACACCGTCGGCTGCTGAGAGGGTGGCCAGGGGTGACGGCACGGGTGTGCAGGCTTGAGCAGCAGCACTATCTGCCATGGCACGGGAGGTAACAGGGCAGCACCAGCAGCAGCCTGGCATCTGGTGCTCCTTGGTGACGGATGTGTGAGGGAGGCGTTATGTGTGTGAATCTTCCGTAGCAGTTTACACACGTGAAGCCTCCTTACTTTCCCACTGGAGGCAAAGGAGTCTCTTCAACAGCGTCAGCAAGGTATGCAATGTTCGTAGAGTTGTTTAGGTAGGAAAAAACCTTTCAGATCGAGTCCAGCCGTAAAGCTCACGCTGCCAAGTGCTGACACCAGGACTGTGCAACTGGGGACAAAGCAGCCCACGTGGCTTCTAACTTGACCCGTTCCCAGGAAAGGTAAAGGGCGTGCTGTGACCTGGTGATGACGTTGAATACATTTTGTTTTCACAGCGAAACTGCACTGTGCTAGAATGACATGCGAAAAAGTATTTTTCAAATACACAGCTTGAATGAAATACAATTTTATTAAGCACATCAGGGAGTTGTTTTCATTAGGTATGTTTTCTTTCTCACTTTGACCTCAGGTTAGCAAAACAAACATTTTATAGTAACTTATTGCATAATGTGCACTGAATTCAAGTCTGTCTTTATTCACGTTTGTTAAATATATTTGTTCTTTTAGCACTAGGTTCCCACATAGTGAGCAGCAACCTACCTGCTACTGACCCTAGCTCATTAAATCAGTTTGAGTACTGCAATGGGAAGAATCATACATGAAGCATGGATTTGATATAGGTTGTGATTTAATAAAAATGATACCATGGTGTCCATGATCCCATACCATACATGGATATGTATGATCTAGGGGACTTTTCATACATTTAGGTCTGAGCATGTGATGTTTAATAACTAATTTCTTGATTCATGTGGGTGTTCCAAGGAAGCAAATGAAAATTAGCCAACTTGTTTGAAGAAAGCGTCTGAATGCGGTAATTGACTCTCCTATAAGATACTTCTGTAGCAGAGAAAATTGATATTAATCACTATGAACAATTTTTTATATATATAAAAATACAATTCTGCAACATATTTTGGAGTATGTCAGAAAACTAAAGTAACGTGATATCTATCATATAATCAGCATTACCTCTTTAACATGCCTAACTGAATTGTATGGCATATGCAGCATGTGGTGCTACAACTGAAAATATTGCACTGTAATAAAAATTTAAATCTACAAAATAAAATTATAATTAGTAGAAGTTTCTATATTTTATTGCACCATTGTTTATTTTAACATTTATCGTAAACATAGCTTTTTCAAGCAGAGGCCTTTTAAAGGATGGGCTACGGAACATCTTTGGGAATAATGCATGGTTATCTGTGACTTACAAAACTGCTATGAAAATCTGGGCAATGAAGCGCTTGCCTTGTATCATCATAATTTATTGCAGCATTACTGGTATTTTGCTTCTGCTTGGCAAATGATCAAGCTGAGTTTTGTAACTGTTTTCACTTGTTTATGCAAGCTTAAGTTATGTATGTAGTTGTGCTATACATCTATATTGTATGAACACAGCTATTGTTTTGGGCCTTGTAAAAGGTTGATTATCTCTAGGACATATACTACTACTTTGATAAACAAACAGGTTATGATGTGGTGATACTATGATGACAAGAATCAAGTCAACGCATTCAGAATTGCTACTAGTAAAGTGGTACTGAATTTATTCTTTCACGTGTCATGATTTTACATTCATAATTTCTGTTAATGGTAATCAGAAGTAGATATTAAAAATCTAGGCCTATCAGTGCCAGTATAGACTTTGTATCTTAGAGTTGTACTATTGAATTGCATGATTTTAAATTAAGAAATTAATTTTAATTGCGTGTATTAAGTTAAATTCCCACAATCAAGGAGTAGTAAATTAAAAGTTGGATGATCATTATCATCTCACTTTATTGAGACTATAACTGGATTTATCACTCAGAATTATTACTACGTTCATGTACCAGAATAATTTCCCTGTCACTCCTCACCTTGACTCAACAGAGATGGTTGGTCATGCTATATCCTGTAACAGACTACATTAATTAAAAGAAGGGGTTAAAAACACATTTGACGAGGTAGATGGGCTGGTAGAAGTGATGGAAGAAGCTAGCTTTCTCTTATTCTTCAAGTCTCTCAGATTATTAATTATTGAGAAATACGGTTTTAATAGCCACAACAAAAGAAACAAAACACCAGTGAAGTGCAACAGCTTTTTATCTTCAAATTCATTTATTGTAGACAAATAGTTTCTGTAAATTTATCAATAACTGCTAACAAGAGCTCTAGTCGAAAAGATATCAAGTGTCTGTGATATAGTTATACATTTATAGTAGTACTGCTTTCTAGTTTCTTTATTGCATAGGCAACGGCTGTAGGAAGACTTGATTTGGCAGACTCTTAAAACTGACATTATCAGGAGCAGTTTCAAGTTTAAATTTACTGTTAGCACCAGTTCACAAGCTGTCTGAAAAGCTGCATGAATACACTAGCCCTAAACATGAAGTCATAACAGTTTTGCCGTTGCTTTTTTAATTAATCTGAATTTTACTACCTATTACATGTTATCTTCATGTTTATTTTATTAAAAAAAACAAGGAAAAATTGTCAGGGTTATAAACTGAATAAGGAGGATTTATATGGCCACAACCTTTGTAGGTGATTTTTATGGTTTTTATTAGCAAGCCAAGCAAGATATAGTACGCAATAAAAGTTTTACTATGCACTCTTGCTATCGCTTTCAACTTTCTTTCCTTACATTTCAGATGTTTGTAAAATAATTGTGGTCATGATTAAAATAGTAAAATAAAGTGCAAATGCGTTGTAGTACAGTTACTATAAACATTTTGAAATTGAGTTGTTTCCGTATTAAGAATTGTACAACATTGGTTACTGAATATTTTGCTGATGGCATTCTGTTCAGCGGTTACACTAAATATCTGCATTCCTTTTTTTCCATAGCCTGCTAGAAAAGGATACCTTATTCCTTGAATTACAGAAAACATGAGAAAGAAGAAAAAATAATGCTCGGCTGTTATATTTTGTATTAATTTTCTGTCACTTTTACAGCAAAGCACTTAATACTCATTCAATAGTTTCCTGCTTAGTGTTTGGTCCCTTTTGAAGCCACCTATCTCCATTGCAACAAAACTAAGCTACTCGGTGAAGAGAGTGGAGTATCAGGATTTTCATCATGGGAAAGAAGGAAACAGGAAAAGGTTTGAATCTTTCTTAAAAACCTACTTTGAACTTTAAAATTTAAGTAGTGTCTTATATCATCTTGATAGTGGTCATTATTCAGATCTTTTCTCAGGAATTGTCTGGTTCTTGTAAAAACTAAAAGCTGAGGAAAAGTAAAATAGGATTTGGAAATACTAGATACATACTATAGTTTGCTTTTTAAGTTGATATACTTTATTTTTGATAGGCTGATGATGAAGATTCATTCATTGTGCGTAATTACAGCCAAGGCTATTCTTATTTATGTATTTGTATTTTTAAATTGGACAAAAACTGAGATAGTGTAAAACTGAAGTCCTATTGTGAAAACTGTATATTTAATATGGAGCTTCTGAATAGGACTACTAATTTCCATGGGGTTGCTTTGATAATTAAGATCTACAATATGGAAATTTCAATATATTGAAATCTGTTTAATCTAAAAGAAAAGAAAAAATACAAAATATATCCTCTGTAATATAATCATATCAGATTTTTTGTGAAAATTAAGCAAACAATCAGTAAAATTATTCCCCCTTCCATCTTTAACTTTGAGTAAAAAGGTAATTTCAAAGGTATATAAGTGTAGCTATCAGTGATTAGTGCAGTACTTTTCCAAGCTCAGAAAAGCCAAGATAATCCTGATTTTTGTGTGAGAATTGAGAATAGAATATTTCCGTGAAAACATTTAGCGATACAAGTCAGGATATCTTGCTGAATCTTGGACATAGATAGTAGCTATGCCCTAAGAAGACTAATTTTCATGACTTTGTTCTCATTTCTAAACAAAATAATTAGTATTTGTTTTTTAAATTGAATGTATGGATACACCAGCACGAGTGACTACAATTGTGCCCCTTGTGCATGTCTTGACTACAGTCTTGGAACGACCTTGATAATTTTCAAATTGGAAATACTGATGAAGATCGTTGTAAGTTTTTACAAAAAAAGAAATAAAAAAAAATAATTGCTCTTCCTCCTCCCTCACCAAAGGACTTTGAATCGCCAAATAACTGTCCGATGTTCTCTGCCTCCGTTAAGCTTGCATTATTTTTTTTTAGAAATAAAGTAACAAGGCTTGATCTTGCTTGCAAATGCATAGTGAAGCTAGTTCTTTTCGACTTCAATTTTTAATATCTGAGTAAGGAGAAACTTAGAACTATGCGTAATGATGATATAGACAAGGCCGAGCTGCGATTTAGGTAAACTGATTTGGATGCTTTCGGTTTTGTATTAAACTATACTACATTTTTCTCAGCTGTGGGATGATTTAGATCAGTTCCACTTACCTATTCATTGCCTTCTGTATGTTTTGACAAATGAGTCTCTTGTGTCTTCCTCAAGGAAAACGAAAGCTGTAGACTTGATCTGAAGAGCCACACTATCAGAATCAAAAAGGTAGTCTGATGTAAAAATTCAGAACAGGAAAGAAAAGAAAGATTTCTAAGAGCTTTTAAGGGTAAATTATCTTAATTGCATAACGATTTCCATCAAGGCACGATTTGTATCTTATTAGAGAGATTTAAGTAACAGTCTGAGATCTGAAGATGAGTTTAGTTTTCAAGGTTTCCTAGAGAATTCAGCTTGATCTGGGGTAAATCACTAAATCCTCATGTGGTTTAGGTTCTTAACGTAAGGAGAAAGAAGAAAAAAATGCTATCCCTCTTCTCTTGTGGTTTGTTTTTGATATGAATCTGTGAAGTCTTAGGACAGAGAATGCTTTTATGAGTCTCCACTCTCGTGAGACCCCACCTGGAGTACTGCATCCAGCTCTGGAGTCCCCAACATAAGAAGGACATGGACCTGCTGGAGCGTGTCCAGAGGAGAGCCACGAGGATGGTCCGAGGGCTGGAGCACTTCTCCTATGAGGAGAGGCTGAAAGAGTTGGGGCTGTTCAGCCTGGAGAAGAGAAAGCTCCGGGGAGATCTTATTGCGGCCTTCCGGTACCTAAAGGGGCTACAGGAGAGCAGGGGAAGGATTTTTACTAGGGCATGTAGTGATAGGATGAGGGGGAATGGCTTTAAACTGGAAGAGGGCAGGTTTAGATGAAACATTAGGAAGATATTTTTTACTTTGAGGGTGGTAAGGCACTGGAACAGGTTGTCCAGGTTGTTGAGGCCCCATCCCTGGAGGTGTTTAAGGCCAGGCTGGATGTGGCCTTGGGCAACCTGGTCTAGTGCGAGGTGTCCCTGCCTATGGCAGGGGGGGGGGAACTCGATGATCTGCAAGGTCCCTTCCAACCTAAACCATTCTATGATTCTATGAGTTCATGCAGTCCTGATTTCTATAGAGCTCTCTAGGTAAATCATAAGAATCAGTAATAGATCCTTTTATTACTTGGCAGGGTGGAGATGGGTTTGCACTATTACCTTTGCAAAGGATCTCCCATTTGAATGTCTTGCCTGTGTCTATAAAACAAATGGAGATAATGATGCCTACTCCCTTCTAATATTTTTGAGAGCTGTGGAAATACTACATGTAAATGGTCTAAGGGTCATGGCTAACTTTTTATGATTAGCTGGCAGCCTGTTATACCTGTAACTTTAGATAACAATGATAGTGTAGTTTCTAAATGACAGTTTGGGTAGATACAATGCACCATTTGCTTTTACCCTTGTCAGTGACAGAGGATGTGCATTCAGAATGGTTATGGTTCACAGAGATTCTTTCTAGGACACTATTTTGAATGTAATGTTCCTTGTCTTTGATGATAAAGTAATAGGATGTTTAATTTCACAGGCAGGAAATGCATTACTTTCGCTTTTATACTGATGTAAGAGAAAAGCTTAATAGCTTTTCATGTTCATCATAGTATGAATGTCTAGTACATTGCAGATTCTAGAATGAACAGAAACATAATATATTGCTTTGACTCTTTAGCACTCAATACATGCATTTCTTGGATTTTGGTGTGCTCGCTACCCTTGCCTATGCTAAAGTAGTGTTAGCCTTTGCAATCAATGTTTGTAATAAATACGTGTCACAAAGCCTTGTTATGCAAAGTCTCCACTTGTGTAATGGATTCTCTGTTACCCTTAGGATTTAGCAACTGAAAATAATAGAATAAGGATTAAATAATGACATTTCATTGCCAAAATTTGTTGAAGACGGGGAACTATAGAATCATCTAGGTTGGAAGGGACCTTTAAGATCACAGAGTCCAAGCATTAACCTAATGCTGCCAACACTGCTACTAAACCATGTCCCTCAGCACCATGTCTGCCTGTCTTTTAAATACTTCTAGGGATGGAGATTCCACCACTCCACTGAGCAGCGTGTTCCCATGTTTAATAACCTTTTCTGTGAAGAATTTTTCCTAATATCCAATCTAAACCTCTCCTGGTGCAAGTTGAGGCCATTTCCTCTCATCCTATCACTTGTTCCTCGGGAGGTCGACCCCCAACTCTCTACAACCTCCTTTAAGGTAGTTGTAGAGAGCATAAGGTCTCCTCTGAGCCTCCTTTTCTCCAGGCTAAAAAATCCCAATTCCCTCAGCCACTCCTCATAAGACTTGCTCTCTAGGGCCCCTCACCAGCTTCTCTGGACATGCTCCACAATCTCAATCTTTATATTAGTATTTTTGAGCCTTTTTATTGTGGGAAGCTTTTAGGATAAAGATACTACATTTATTTCACAGTGATAAAGATTTGTATCTGGGAAAAGAAAATCTATATCGACCTTTGTAATTTCATAGGTAGCTTGTTTGTGTTCCTTTTGAGGAGCTCAGAACCTACATACTAAGCTATGCCTCACAGAAATTGAAATTCCAATGAAGCTTTGATAAATCAATACAGTAATAACATATTTTGGAAATACTGTGAGAGAACACCTTAAGCTGGTATTGTTTCTAAACTCCTTGGTACCCTTCTGAGGCAGGAAGTCAACTCAGTAACAGACGGTATGTTTAAACTGTGGCTTCCACCTGGTGTATACTGAGGAGCTACTGAAATCAACGTTTCACCTGGCCATGACAAGTGATACCAGTGTTCATGCCATTCAGACCCTGAAGTATGAACAATAGGTATAATTTATCTCAACATCTAAGGCTGAATCTCAAGTTCTAGTAAAATAAAGGATTATAACACCAAAGGAGGTAAAAACTACAATTTCAGAAATACTTCGGAAATTCAGTAAGAAATGGTAGAAATACTAATATTTTGATATTATCATATTCTTTTTACTGTATTTGTGAATTTTACAGCAATAATTTACAGCAGTATCTGGGTTTTTTCTACTGAAAAAATGCAAGACTGCAGACTCATTTTAATCACTCCCAAATTGGGAAAATGTATGGATTTTTCTTGAAACTGACTTCAGAGATCTGCAGGAATATTATGGCTGATACACAATCAGAACATGGCATGTATTTCCAAAAAATGTGTAACTTTAGCCACAAAGACATGATTCCTTCCTGGAATAGCAATGCAAGATTACTTTAATCTTTACTTATTTTTACTTTAAGTATTTATTTCCTAGTTCTCAGTGTTCTGTTTAGGTTTTTTCCCCACATAGTTAACCCTTCTCTCCAAAACTGCTCTTGTCTGTGAAATAAGAACAATTTTAAACTCTGTTAACAATTATCTTCCACATGTTTCAAATAGAATTTTTAGAATTTAGGTGTTCATTTGAGGTTGATTTTCTTTGTTTCTTAGTACACTGGTGAAGTACACATAAGTAAGTGGAAAACTGTATTTAGACAGACAGCTGATCTATGTGAAATGGCTAGTTTGAGACAGATGTTTAATTAGCAGCTTAGTACAAGATATAGATAACTTGCTAATACCTGAGTTGAGACGACAAAGGATGTTTTTGATTATCTGTTCTCCATGATTCCCAGATTCTGTCTTCCTCTCCAGTCAGAGAAGAAAGATAAGACTGATGTCCTATGCCAGTCACCATTCTAAGTCCCTACTGTGACAGGGATGTCATTAACGCAGTTTGAAGCTAAGGTTTTACATATAGAACAGAAGTTTGTAACTGCGAAGACCCTCATGAGGAAGAGTCTTGCTCCCAAAAAATGAGGTGCCCTTGCAGAACTGCTTCACTGCTCTGCAGACTGAAGAGGCCAAACCTACTGTATCCGGAAAAGTGCTGGAGGTGAGTAAGCCTACCTGATGTCCTCCACGTATAACAGCCAGTGCAACTAAAAAATAGAAATGGGTGATAGCTGTAGGTGACTCTTTCCTGAGAGGTATGGAGGCACCCGTTTGCCAACCTGATGCACTCTCCAGGGAGGTGTACTGCTTGCTGAGGGCTGTCACTGAGAGACTGCCAAGACTCGTGCAGTTATCCACTGCTGCTTTTCCTTGTGGGCTCCAGTGATGCAACTCAGAGCAGCCTGAAGACTATCAATAAAGATTATAAAGCCCTGGGAGCTGCGGTCAGGGACTCCGCAGCACAGGTAGTTTTTTCATCAGTCCTTCTGATGAGTTAGAGACCTGTGCATGCCTGCAGTACTGCTTGCTGAGGGCTGTCACTGAGAGACTGCCAAGACTCGTGCAGTTATCCACTGCTGCTTTTCCTTGTGGGCTCCAGTGATGCAACTCAGAGCAGCCTGAAGACTATCAATAAAGATTATAAAGCCCTGGGAGCTGCGGTCAGGGACTCCGCAGCACAGGTAGTTTTTTCATCAGTCCTTCTGATGAGTTAGAGACCTGTGCATGCCTGCAAGTGTATGATCTAAGTGGCATCACAGAGACACGGTGAGATGGTTCCTATGACTGCAGTATTGGAATGGAAGGATACAGGCTCTTCAGGAAGGACAGGCAGAGGAGATGAGAGAGGGGTGTCACCCTCAGTGTCAAGGACCAGCTGGAGTGCATAGAGCTCTGCCTCAGGATGGATGAGGAACTGACCGAGAGCTTATGGGTCACGTTCAGAGGGATGGCAGTGATAGATGATGTTACAGCGGGAGTCTGTCACAGGCCATCTGACTGGGAAGATCCAGCGGATCAGGCCCTCTATAGATAGACACAACAGCCTCATGTTCACATGCCCTGGTCTTCGTGGGGGACTTCAATCACCCCGATACCTGTTGGAGGGACAATACAGTAGGCCATAAGTAATCCAGGAGTTTCCTGGAATATGTCGATGATAACTTCCTTCTCCAAGTGACAGAAGAGCCAAAGAGGAGAGGTGCCATGCTGGACCTTGTTCTCACCAAGGAGGGGCTTGGGGGATTGTGAAGCTTGAGGGCAACCTTGGCTGCAGTGACCATGAAATGGTGGATTTCAAGATCCTTAGGGCAGTGAGGAGGGAGCACAGCAAGTTCGCTACCCTGGACTGCAGGAGAGCAGACTTTGGCCTCTTGGGGGATCTGCTTGATGGAGTACCATGGGACAAAGCCCTGAAGGAAAGAGGGGTCCAAGAAAGCAGGCTGATACTCAAGGATCACCTCCTCCAAGCTCAGGAGAGACACATCCCAACAAAGCAGTCAGGCAAAAATGCCAGGAGGCCTGCATGGATGAACAAGGGAGATTCTGGAGAAACTCAGTCTCAAAAAGGAAGCGTACAGAGAAAAGGACAGGTAGCCTGTGAGGAATACAGAGAAATTGTCCAAGCAGCCAGGGAAAGCTAAAGCCCAGATAGAGTTAAATCTGGCCAGGGGCATCAGGGACAACAAGAAAGCCTTCTTTAGTTATATGAGGGACAAAGGAAGACTAGGGAAAATGTGGGCCCTCTCAGGAAGGAAACAGGAGACCTGGTCACCCTGGGATATGGGCAAGGCTGAGGTGCTCAATGACTGTTTTGCCTCAGTCTTCACTGGCAAGTGGTCTAGCCACACCACCCAAGGTGCAGGAGTCCATAGAGCCTGATGAGATACATCTGCAGGTCCTGAGGGAACTGGTGGATGAAGTTGCCGAGACACTATCCATCATATTTGAGAAGTCATGCCAGTGAAGTCCCTGCTGTCTGGAAAAGGGGGAATATAACCCCCATTTTCGAAAAGGGTAAAAAAGATGACCAGGGAACTACAGGACAGTCAGTCTCACCTCTGTATCCAGCAAGATCATGCAGCAGATCCTCCTGGAAACCCTTCTAAGGCAAATGGAAAATAAGGAGGCGACTGGTGGCAGCCAACATGGCTTCGCTAGGGGCAAATTGTGCCTGACAAAGTCGGTGGCCTTCTACAATGGCATTACAGCATTGGTGGACAAGGAGAGAGCAGGTGTCATCTACCTGGAATTGTGAAAGGCATTTGACACTGTCCCACATGACGTCCTTCTGACTAAATTGGAGAGACGTGGATTTGACTGATGGACTGCTTGGTGGGTAAGGAATTGGCTGGACTGTTGCACTCAAAGAGTTGCAGTCAATGGGTCAATGTCCAAGTGGCAAGCAGTGACAAGTGGCAGGTGGTCCTCAGGGGTTGGTACTGGGACTGGTACTATTTAAAATCTTTGTTGGCAACACGGATGTTGGGACAGAGTGCACCCTCAGCAAGTGTGCCAATGACACCAAGCTCTGTGGAGAAGTCGACATTCTGGAGGGAAGGGATGCCATCCAGAGGGACCTTGACAGGCTTGCGAGGTGGGCCCATGCCAACTTCATGAAGTTCAATAAGGCCAAGTGCAAGATTCTGCACGTGGGTCGGGGCAATCCTAAGCACAAATACAGGCTCGGTGGAGAATGGATCATGAGCAGCCCTGAGGAGAGGGAGTTGGGGGCATTGGTGGATGAGAAGCTCAACATGACCCAGCAATGTGTGCTCACAGCCCAGAAAGCCAACGCTATCCTGGGCTGCATCAGAAGAAGCACGGCCAGCAGNATCCAGCAAGATCATGCAGCAGATCCTCCTGGAAACCCTTCTAAGGCAAATGGAAAATAAGGAGGCGACTGGTGGCAGCCAACATGGCTTCGCTAGGGGCAAATTGTGCCTGACAAAGTCGGTGGCCTTCTACAATGGCATTACAGCATTGGTGGACAAGGAGAGAGCAGGTGTCATCTACCTGGAATTGTGAAAGGCATTTGACACTGTCCCACATGACGTCCTTCTGACTAAATTGGAGAGACGTGGATTTGACTGATGGACTGCTTGGTGGGTAAGGAATTGGCTGGACTGTTGCACTCAAAGAGTTGCAGTCAATGGGTCAATGTCCAAGTGGCAAGCAGTGACAAGTGGCAGGTGGTCCTCAGGGGTTGGTACTGGGACTGGTACTATTTAAAATCTTTGTTGGCAACACGGATGTTGGGACAGAGTGCACCCTCAGCAAGTGTGCCAATGACACCAAGCTCTGTGGAGAAGTCGACATTCTGGAGGGAAGGGATGCCATCCAGAGGGACCTTGACAGGCTTGCGAGGTGGGCCCATGCCAACTTCATGAAGTTCAATAAGGCCAAGTGCAAGATTCTGCACGTGGGTCGGGGCAATCCTAAGCACAAATACAGGCTCGGTGGAGAATGGATCATGAGCAGCCCTGAGGAGAGGGAGTTGGGGGCATTGGTGGATGAGAAGCTCAACATGACCCAGCAATGTGTGCTCACAGCCCAGAAAGCCAACGCTATCCTGGGCTGCATCAGAAGAAGCACGGCCAGCAGGTCAAGGGAGGTGACTCTACCCCTCTACTCCCTTCTGATGAGATCCCACCTTGAATGCTGTATCCAGCTCTGGAACCCCCAACATAAGAAGTATATGGACCTGTCAGAGTGGATCCAGAGTAGGGCCATGAAGATGATCAGAGTGCTGCAGCACCTCTGCTATGAGGACAGGCTGAGAGAGTTGGGATTGTTCAGCCTAGAGAAGAGAAGGCTCTGGGAAGACCTTGGCACCAATGAAAGGACTATAATAGCCTTCCAGCACCTGAAAGGGGCCTACAAGAAAGCTGGAGAGGGACTTTTTACAAGGGCATGCAGTGATAAGACAAGGGGTAATGGCTTCAAACTGGAAGAGGGTAGATTTAGATTAAATGTCAGGAAGAAATTTTTCACTCTGAGGTTGGTGAGGCACTGGCAAAGGTTTCCCAGGGAAGTTGTGGATGCTCCATCCCAGGAAGTGTTGAAGGCCAGATGGGATGAGGCTTTGAGCCATTTGGTCTAGCAGGAGGTGTCCCTGGCCATGGCAGGGGGGTTGGAACTAGGTGATCTTTAATGTCCCTTCCAACATAAACCATCCTATGATATCTATAAAAGCTTACAAAATACTTTCATAGGGTAATAATATTGAGAAGTTTTGCTGCAAACAGAAATTTGTATGTAGTTTCAAAGACGAAACATACATATGGTGTAGATGGAACTCAACTTAGCAGTGAACATCTACAGCTTCTGTCAGACTCAGTCTTACTTTTTTAAAATCAAGTAAAAAAAAAAATTAAAAACTAGATTTTGGAGTAGTTTTGTTAGGCTATGTATGTGATTGAAGCCACAGTCCACTTATCTATCAGGCTATCCCTGCTGTGTGTGTGTATTTTTGGATTAAAATACATTGATTTTATTCCATTCTTAATCATAGTGGTTAATTTCAGTCTTTCGTTTAAAGCTTCTCACAGCAGGATGTCCTGTAAATGTTGCAAACATGAATGATCAGCTAAGTCTCAGAAAACCGTATAGCCTTCGTAAGTGGTTTTGTCATGACTAGTGTAGTCCTTAAAATATCTTTTGCACAGTTACCCTCCTTACATTCTTTAATGACAATCTATTTTTAATAAAGGCATTTAGCTTGGTTAATTAGAGTTAGTAATAAATTTTCTAGTCTGCTGACTAATCTTAGAAAATATCTTAGACTACACTGATTGAAAATGAGGCTGCAAGATTAACTATACATATATTTTGGCTTTTGGCTTTTAATCAGCATTATACTTGCAGGAAATGTATTTTCAAGAATACAGAAGATCTGCCTCTCGATGCGAGTCACAGAGCTCACCTTCGTGGAAAATAGTGGTACAAAAATAATAGGCTGTGGAAAAATGGAGAATAGCCCACGTCAGTTATCTCACAGAGGGAGGCTGATATAAACCTTCATTCCCAGTTCTAGTCCAGTGTGTTATGTCAGTAATATGGCATTTATCGTATCCATTTTTTTCCTCGAGGCTTCTTGCGGCCATTGAAGCTTCTTTCTCTACAATTCAGCCCCATGTTGCGAAAAAGCCTCTTTTCACTTCGTGGTGTACCTGAAAGCTACCTGGAAGCTTTCTCATTCTCTTCCTCAGCTTCTGAAGTCTCAAGTCAAATTAGATCATTGTTAATCCCACCTAAACTGGTACATTCTACTATGCCATACCAAGGAAATATAATTCACTCTTGGAACTTACAAGAGAGTTCTTTCAGCCTGTGGAAGAACATCACTGCAGCAGACTCTAAAGCCAGCACACTCGCAGATATTCTCAACTTAAACTTGATCATACTTGTATAATGCCCTTTATGGGATATGTCAACCGTAGATAGGTGAGACCAAGTGGACTCTATAGTTGTGACTGCAGACTTTGGTATACTTCTGATCAGACTGTACAGTGACTTGCAATAGGTCAGAGACTTATGCTCAGTTCAATACTAAAAAATACGTGCATTTAATTCTGTCAGTTTGGTTCTATCACACTGTTCCATAGTGACAGGTTTTTCTTTTGGTCTGGAGAATCCGTTCATTATTTTAAAGCACGTGGTTAACCACTAATAACAACTTGATGCTCAAATGTAGTTAATACTGTCACATGCAGATACTGGCCAAAAAAAAAATACTCTAGCTATATTCTGTATCAAGAAGTAATGTCAAGTCTCTTCAGCTGAGCTGATCTTTTTGAAGTCTTATGAGTTTTGAGTACCATTTTATGCCATTTACCTGCCTAAAATCCTGGACAGTTATTTCAAACTGGTTGTAAATGGTAAGTGCAGATTATAATGTCCAAATAGCTATTTGAAAGTACTCCATATTCTTTTTCTTTGATTTGAATGTCACTATGAAGGGCCATTCTCCAATTTAGGAGTTTATTTCTGGAGCCCATGCTGAATAATTTCCTAGTTCCCTGTTTGGGAAAGATGATGTGCGTGTTTCCTTCTATCCAGAATCCTCAGGCTGCATTCCCTTCTGCTCCTTACCTGGCAAAGCCAGTCCTGGCTTCAGGAAGTCTGTATTCTTTTTGGTGAAATGCCTGAAAACTCCAGTCTGCTCATGTCTGACTCAAAGTCAGTTTGAGAAAGTTTATTGTGGAAATCTCAGCCCCCCTCTATCTGATGGCATGCATGTTGAATATCAAGTCGGTATATATCAACAGTAAGGTTCTTGATTAATAGCAAGAACGTCTCTGCTGTGTCCAGGGGACGAGATTTTCTGCTCCTAAACTGGTACAGTCCAGCAGTCAGTCTGAGGTTCTTATTCCTCTCAGCTAACTGCTGGAGCTGAAGAAAACTGGGTTAACAGCTCAGGGTATCTTAGTATTTTGTTGGTGTTCAGCATTTTTGTATTCTTGTGTCTGCTCAGAATATATATATCTGAAAGATTTGGACCTTTTTGGGAATCTATTCCTGCAGTGGATGGATTAAGCATGTTATCCATGAATCTTTGCTAAGCAATCCACTTCAATCAACATCTGATTTTTGCCTTACGTTGTCTGATGATGAGGATATTTTTCTTGATGATTGTCACTTCTACCAAATGAGAGATGTCCTATTCTACGTAGATAAAGTTATCTTCAGAGTTCATTCTAAATTCATGTCTAAGGTATAATTAGTTTCGTCTGACTTAAAAAATTAAAATTAGCTTTCCTGTTTGTTCTTGAAGCCACAGGTTTCCAGGACTGAGATCTCCTGAATATAATTCTGTCTGTCTTTCTCCTTTTGCGATGAACAAACAAGGTCCTTGAAGAAAGGACTTTCCCTCAGGCCTGTAACTGATGTTTACAGAGGCGCAGATTCAAGGCAGATGCTGTCTCCCTGGGCTGCTGCTTTGGAGAGGCTGTTAAAGGGCTGCAAATCTGGAACTGCCTGCTGGTGTAGTCTGTGCTTTTGAACAGCATCAGCAGCTGACTTGGAAAATGGCTCCTCTGAACTGCAGCCTGGAGTTCCAGTTCCCTCTTCAACAAGTGTTACCAAGTCGGTGAATTTTGTTGGGGATTACGTGGCATGTGTGAAACTGTTCATTCAGTCTTTATTCAAGTAGAGAAAACCATCTTATCCAAGTAATGGTCATCTTTGGGAAATGCTGCCAGGAGTTACTCACAATCGAGATCTACTTATATACATGAAGGCAAAGGACAGAAAAGGTTATTTACCTGTAGCTGCTCTCCTTTGTGTTGTATTGTTCATATGCATATTGCAGCCCTCCTCTCTTTGTGTTTGTATGATTTTTCCATTTATAATCATAGTGGAAACTGTTTCGTTTAGCTGACAAATCAGTGATTACTCCACAGATCGTGCTGTGCTGAGCTTGATAGTAGGACTGAACTTCATTCTTTTAATCTCCAGTATGGGAGGTATGCTTGAGGAAAAAAAAAAAAGAAGGAAATAAAATATAAATGGAGCTATTTGAACAATGAAATTAGTACTTCCATTGCAAATTGGGGAGCTTTCTGGCTGCCAGCTGATGAAATGGAAAGGTTTCTAGAAGTTAACTTCTTTTCATCATGAGGCAGTCTGGTGCAGGCAGGGTAGATCACTGCGTCTTAAATTGGTAGTTTTAAACTTACTGTTAAACAATTTTAAAACATCTTTTTCTGTTTACCTGAATTTTGACTGTCTTCCACAAAATACTTACTAAAAGCAGAGATTGCCCTGAATTTAATACAGGGGATTTTATACTAACAATATTTAACATTTTTAAACATCATATCTTCTTTCAGTAGCAGGTACATAAATTACATTAACAATAAAAGTATCAGGCCAAGTTTTTGTCACTTACACCCACATCATTACACTAACTTTGTTATGAGTATAAATGACAGCAAAATTTTATTTGGCTTTTTTTTACTATATCTCACCGTATCCACAGTGTAGAGTTACGTCTTTCCCATTGCTGTTGATCTCTTTATAGAGCAATGCTATATTGATGTAACTGTCCAGAAGTTAACTCATAGGAATATCATTTTAAAAGAACAAATTAATAAATCTCATAGTATTTAGTTGTTCACTACAAACCCCAGTCTTCCAGGTATGGCTGCGCTCAGCTTTAACAATATGTATCAAAATGAATAAAATCAGGACAACAGTGATTTAAAAAATTGATTAAAAATAAACAGAGGAGAAAGAGTAGAAAAATGAGACAAAATTGTGTGTTCAAAATAGTAACATAGTATGTAGTGTATTGTGTGAATTTACGCAGCACTTCTGAGAATTAATAATTTTTTTTTTCTCCAGGATTCAGAGTTCCCTGTTGATACTCAAGGAGTCCCATACCTTATGCATGCTAAACAAAATACTCAGTCCCTGAAATCTGCAGATTTGAATGAACAACATTTTAAAAGCGCATGACGTAGCAGTGAGCTGGTAGGAACCATTAACAATACATTAATTTTATTGTTATATACATGTTGATTTTTATTTTTCAACAGCTCATTGAGAAACATTTGCTTTAAGTAAATTTCAAAAAAACTACTGGCAGCATTCAGGGGGATGTTCTCTCTGAAGAATATGAAGGTGGAAAAAATGATCATGAAATTTCGTGGGAAGGTAAATACAGTAGAACAGCTGAGCAGAACTGTTTACAGATTATGAGGTTCATCTTTTAAGCAAGAAGGGTGGGATTTGGTTAGGAGATACAAAAGTGGGAACTCAAGTAGTTCATCTCAAAAATGAGATGACTATAAACTCAGATTCCAGGAAACTAATTTATAATGCTGAATATTTTTGCAATTTGTATTTGATTGTGTTTTATTCCTTTGGGTCAAAAATCAGAAGAGTTTAAACTCAGATCAGCTTAAGTGTGCAAATAGCCTGTAAGCAATGTCATTTCAGGGCTTGCTAGCTGCAGGCTGTAAGGAAGAATAAGCAAAAAAAAAAGAAGAAAAAGTTAGAGCTAGTAGCAAAGTTGAGACAATTCTGAAACATTGTCTAGGTGTCAATATTGTTTTAAATTAGTTTTAAAAATAATCAATACTTTTGTCATTCAAATAAACTTTATATAGCTTGATGCTGTTTTTGCACTCAGGCTGCTAGTAGATTACTTCTGAAGAAAAAATGTTTTCCTACACTTAATTTTAGAAACTTAATTTCTTGTGGCAGCCAAGAAACATAACCCAATGTAGTTATGTTTTAAAAGTCCAGAAACTTGGGAAATGTAATTCTGATGCAGACTAAGAGTTTGACAGTTAACTGACTGGTTAAAAAAAATCAGTGTTGTGAAGAAATAGAGTAATACGCCATATAAACTACACAAAATCTGAGCCAAGTAAAGCAGTAGCACAAATTAGAACATGCTGATGTGGATGTAAGGTAAATATTGTCTGTGAAAATGGAAACAATGTTTACACATTTAATAATTACAATGTAAATGTCACAGGTACTTTCTTTAGGTGGCTGCCCGTATTTTCTAATGAGTATCCACCATACTGCTTTGAGTTTTGGCCTAGCTGGGCAGGCTTCTGCTTAGGTTCTTAGATGATGAGTTCTGGTTTTCTGTCTGGCTAATCCCTAACCAGTATTTATAAGGTAATATTTTGAATAATTTTCTCCTGGTTTGTATAGTCATATCAGTTCAATTGGGAAAGAAGGCTTACAACTGGCGTCTCTGGCTGCTACCCTGAGGAGGCTGTAATAAAGCCACCCAAAATATTAGTGGTTTATTGAGCTTATCTGAAGAACACTGGATGCAAGAATAGTGTGTGTTTAAAAAAAAAAAAAAAAAAAAC
>VZSF01001726.1:870464-1041389 GCA_013398295.1 Chionis minor
AAAAAAAAAAAAACCAACCAAACAAAAAAACCCAAAAGGTCAGCCTGGAGGAGGAGGAAGACACTTCCACACTTCACACTTGGCAAGATTTTCAGTGAATCAGGTGGAATAATGATCAAAATGTAGCCTTTACAAGCTACAACACCACAAGATTTACATGCATGACAGGCTACAGAGGAGCAAGTCTAAAATATTCATTTTCATGTTAATGTTTGGTGTGTCAAAAGTTTGCCTTTACCTGTAGTAGGAAGCCAGGTTTGAGTTGCAAATTACTTTTGAATGTTGTTGCAAACTACTTGTGAATGTTAAAGGATGTAATATGTAATTGAAAATAGTAAAAGCTCATAGGCTAGTCCAGAAAGGACGCCTCTACCTAAATTTTTCCATTATCTTATACTTGAAAAATAACAGATAAATATCATAGAAGTTCATGTAAGACTATTCCTCATATTCCTTATCTTTCCTGAATTATATCTTTGTGTCTTACTGAAAGCATTATTTTAGATCCTTCTATCTGGTGCTTCTAGTTATTGCTAAAGAGATACTCTTATGTACTAGGAAATTCCAAGTATTTTCTACAGTTAAGAACTGGATGTCACACCTTAAGGATACAATGCCACTTGAGAAAGAAATTTACTGGAATAAAAGCAAACTGGATGTCTTTAAACTTATTTGGAAATACTTGAGAACTTGCTGGGAGAAACAGCAAGTAAAATGAAAAAAACCCAGTGAGGATGTATATTTAATTTCATATACTGGTAATATGATGTTGACTTTCATCTAAAGATAATGCTTAAAAGAAAGTGAGAGCCTGGTATAGTGCTTGAAAATGAACTGAAATACTTATTTTAAAAATGTAAAAATATAAAAGCATGTAAAGAACAAAAGAATTTTAAAGTGTTCTTGAAAAAATTTAAACATAATTGAACTTTTCATTCACTTAAAAATCTCGTTGTGAACGTGCTGTATTGTAGTTTCTACATGTTTAACAGTGTTTGAAAAACAGCATTTAAAACTTACAGTAATTTCAATTGACAAAGAGGTTTTCCTATCTCAATACCACTACTTAAAATCAATCTTTTTACTCAATAGAAAAGAAAGACTGTCTTTTGTTTCTCTTGTTAGTGGAAGCCTGTAGCCTGGTTTGCTACAGGTAGGCTTTTTGTTTTGACAGTGTGTCCTACAGTATTTTTTTTTTTAACATCCTGCCCAATTTCAAACAAATTTGGCAGAGAAATAACAGATTCTGAAGTACTGAAGTTCCCCTGTGTTTCAAGAAAACAGATGTCTGTGTTGAAGAAAGGGTCACCCTGTTGGCTGCAGGTAGGTAAGAATTCAAAGTGGGGAGAGAAGTTGTGAATACTCTATCTTTTGGGAAGAGCTTCAAATGGAGCTCATACTTTTTAGATGCTATAGAATCCAATCTCAAGGCACACAGCTAATGCACACAGAGCTTGGGTTATAATTTTTTGTTTGACACAGCAGCTATTCAGTCCTGAATCTGACTTTCTGTGAAAGTCCAAGAGGTTATTAAATGCATAAATCGAGGGGTTGTTTTAGAGAAGAATGGCTTAGATTGAATTATCTATATAGGGAATTAAATAAAAGTGGCCCATTTAAAGAAATACCAAACTTTCACTAGATGTATTTGTCGTAATTATGATTGTGAATTTGATTTTACAGACAGAAGGGGGAAATCAGTATCCACTAGATGAGAATTAGTTCTTTCTTCTAGTTCTTAAGATAGATAGAAAACATTCTGTTGATTTAGGAGGTGAAATATGTGCTTTGATGATTTAGAGTTTTCTCACCAGAACCAGTGTATCAAAAAGACAGAACAGAATCTGGTTCGTTCACGTATGTATATTACTAGGCTCCTTTACATTTCTCTAGAAATTGCAGCACCTAAACCCCCAAATTCACAGTTTTTACATGCCTTAAAGCTGATGTAGATTAATTCTTCAGACCTTCATCAATATTTATTGAGACTTGTATTTGCAGAGGGGGAAAAAATCGCTTAGGAAACTGTGTTTGTTTTCTGAATGTTTCCCACTTTTCAAATCATCACATAGGCATTGCTCTTCTGCATTAAGCTCATTTCTCCAGTGTCCTTTTAAACATCCTGGTAAATCTTACTCTGCCTACACGAATCACTGGAAGATCTATAACGCTTAAAGGATCTTCCCAACCTTACTCACTTACTATTCGCTTTCTCCTCACCTGCTATCTGCATCTTTCATGTCACCCCAGGGGTTTGTGTGGCTTTCCATGGAAGGTACTTGTCCAGTCACCATATGCAGTACTACATCTCTCATGGTTTATAATGTCTTCACTTGGGAAAAGAAAGATGCCCATGCAAAAATTATTCAGTGCCTTTTTAATGGTTAGTACAGTGTTGGAAAATAGGAAAATGTGATGTATTATTTTGGAGAGATGCTTATCTGACATGCAGGTGAAAAATTAACAGTAATGGCATGAGAGTTTCAGATTAGTGCAATACTATATTTAACACGTAATTTAATGTATCTCATAGACAGAAACTGCTTCTATTTCTCCTGTTTAGATTTCAGATCAGAAAATTAGTGTTGTGAAAATACTGTCTATTTGCAGTCCAATTATGACCTTTTTTAGTACCCCTTAACTAAAGCAGAGTTACGAGTGAGAGCTCCATCCCCTTGCCTTTTTTGTTGATTTTTTAAGATGTTATCATCTTGTCCTCTTCCTTCCTTCCTTCGCATGCCTCACACACAGAGGTTACAACTCTCCATTCAAAGCTTATTGGATGTTTATCGTGTATAGTAATTGCTGTAAAAATGCCACTAGTGATTGTGGGTAGAATTTGTAAAGTATATGGCCTAATTTTTTAAATGGATGTTTTACCTAATAAGTATACCTGCATAAATAGAAAATATATCATATATGATTCTTGTTCACATGTAACCTGATGTTCCCAAATCCTTTACCCTTGTTTGATATTTTGTAAAAGAAAGAGATAGAGAATGGAAAATGGCCTGCCTAGGCACAGTAAAATGAAACTGGAGATAACAATAAAGAAAAGCAAATACAAAATGTTTAGTGGTTATCTAGGCTTTCCTGAGGGGCTCAGTAAAAGATAACTTTTCTATAGGGACTAATTCATCATTATATCTTATTATACTAGTTTCCCCCATTTTTTATCAGTGGATTCCAGAGACGATTTTAAAAAACTTATCTCCTTGGGAACCATGCAAATTGACTTGCAGCATAAAATTGCGTAGGTGATTATACGAGGCTTATACAGAAATTGAAATTAAAGTTACAGTCTTGTAGTTCCTTTTGAAAAGTTATGGAGCTAAGACTGTGTCCTGGTTTGAAGTAAAACAGGACCAATTTTCTTTTCAGTGATTTTACTTTTTAACTAGGCCTCTTCTAACTACTGAAATTAACAGCACGTTTTGCAGAAAACTGTTCGCTCTCAGAGCGGTAAGACCCATGTTTATAGCTGATGCTGAGGCACGGTATGCAGAGAGACTCTTGCTTATACTTGCTGCTATAACAACCAAGGGCAGCCAACTTTGGTATTTGACCCATTGGAGGGTCGGAAGCAGAAAAGCATAGAGGGGTCGCACCTGCAGGGAGGAGCGGACAGGACAGGTGACCCAAAACTNACGGAGCAGGAAAGAGAGCATCTGCCGTTCTGTTTGATTGGGCCAATCTGGCCCAAACCACGACAGACTGCACAAAAATTATTGCAAAACCCTGTACTATTTTTTTCTTTATTTGCCCTTTACTACTTTTTCTCCTTCTTAACCTTTAAATAGATATGTGTGCACAGGTGCACATACACGTAAACACAGAGGAATAATCTTTGCAGGAAAGAGAATTCTTTGTGAGTATTGACATGAGGAACTTCTTTTGGAATAGCTTATAGTCTTAAGTTTTCTGTAATGTGAGGTAATACTGATCTGCATTGTCTCTTTAGAGTTTCAAGTTTTCTGTTTATACAGTGAGGTGGTGAGGAAGAGAGAATTTGGCAGTAATGTGAAGAACCATGCATTTTGTTGTGTTGGTCAGACCTTGATATCTGGGCTGTATTCTGTTTTAGTCCCTTTTAGACATACCTCCCAGTTTTCTGTTTCATTCTCAAACTTTTGTTTGCATAGAGTTGCTTATGGGAAGAGCAGGCCATTAAGACTGTGCTGTGTATAAACAAATTAACAGAATTTGGGCTGATTATTTTTAAACAAATATCTTGGTAGTTTTTCTCTGTTGGAAGAGCCCTGTATTAACATCTCAAAGCAAATTTCTCATAGTCTTTCCTGTCACTCCTCGATATTCTTCTTTACTGTGATGTCTGTACAGTTCTGACAACTGTTAGCCTGATGGTTTGCTGAGACTGCTGCCTGTCATACTGACAAATGTTGTCTTCCTTTATCCCCATGCTCTGCCCATTTGTTTCAATCTCTCTGTTGTCTTAGAGATGGTGAATTAGTGTCATTTTGTTCTGTGTCTGGCCAATGCCAAGCAAAATAGGGTCCATCTACCAAGAGGTGATCAGTCATATGAATCATATTGTGTCCTCATATAACACAAGCTAGGAAACAGACGATTCAAAGTTCAAAATTCAAGTGGTGAAATTTCCTGTTGAAGAAGAAAAATTTAGGGAGGTAGAAAAATCCTTATTAATTATTTAAACCCTCTTATTGCCTCCCTAGAGCATTAGAAAAGATATTTTTTAAATAAATTACATTTTTGCAAAAAAAAAGTAAAATTTTTTAGTTGTGCCATCATGTGCTGATTTCTTGCATGGGTAGCCACAGTGAATTGGAGATTTGCATTAGCAACATTAGCTGCTGCTTAATTTTCCTACAAAAATTATACCTGGTTTTAAAGGTAGCTACTGCAGAGCCCAACCTCATGCTGTAGCCATTTTGATCGGTTTAGCTCCAGCATAGCAGGTTTTGAAGCTTTTTGGAACATGTCTTCAATGGATTGCTGAGCCAGTATGACATTCCCTGCCTTCCAGTTTCTGTGATTCAGAAGCCACCTTTTTTTTTTTCTTTTTAATTCTGTTAATTTCATTTTGTATCTTACTCATTTTCTTTTCCATTGCATGCTTCAGACTCAAGTCCATGACTTTTAAAATGAAATTTTGGGGGTTTTTAGAGTGTAGATTTTAAAGCTGTATCTCTGACAGATAAGATTGAGTTCCAGAATGGAATTTGTTTTCCCTACCAAACTACTATGGAACCCTGAGGCATATGTATTTCCCTGGGACTAACCATCCCAGCATGTGATCTTTCATGTTAGCACTTTCAAAACATTTCTATAATTTTGCTTAGGGAAAAGAGTACCTTTCTAAAAATATCTTAAGGAGACGAGGTCATTGTTTTCAGATCATAGATATGCCATTAAAACCATATGTCCTTTTAATTCTGCAAGAAAATTATTTATAATATTGAACCTTTCAAAGACTTAGTATAGAAGTAATTAACTTTTTTAGTAGGACTGCGGATACCCCTTTTCTGTTATTGTTCTTCAAAAGCCAAAGCTTTAATTATTTCTTCAATTTATATATATAAAATACTGAGCTCAAAGATGAAGCAAGTGAGTCTCACCTGCATATAAAAATACTCAGTCCCCTACTATGTAAGTATGACTTTTATTTACAGATGGTGAGGTGAATTGAAAACTGGCTGGAATGGCAAGGGGCAGAGGTGGTGATCAGTGACACAAAGTCCAGTTGGAGGCCACTAGACAGCAGTGTATCCCAGAAGTCAGTGGTGGATCCCATCCTGCTTAAGCTCTTTAATGATCTGGACAATGGGCCAGAGTGCACCCTCAGCAAGTCTGCAGGCGATACCAGACTGGGAGGAGTGGGTGACACACCAGAGGGTCATGCTGCCATCCAGAGGGATCTCAACAGACTGGAGAAATGAATCAACAGGAACTTCATGAAGTTCAACAAGGAGAATTACAAAGTCCTGCATCTGGGGAGGAACAACCCCAGGCACCAGTATATGCTGGGGACCACCCAGCTGGAAAGCAACTTGTCTGAAAAGGATCTGGGGGCCCTTGTGGCAAAGGTCGTGAATGATATCTGGGGCTGCATTTGGAAGAGTGTTTCCAGCAGGCCAAGGGAGGTGATCCTTCCTCTCTACTCATCTCTGGTGGGACCATCCCTGAAGTGCTGGGTCCAGTTTTGGGTTCCCTAGCCCAAGAGAGACATACTAGATATAGTCCAGCAAAGGGCCATAAAGGTGGTGGACTGGAGAATCTCTCCTTTGAGGAAAGGCTGAGATTCATGGGACTGTTCAACCTGGAGAAAAGAAGGCACGGGGTGGATCTCATCAATCAACATGTGCAAATATCTTAAGGGAGGGTGCAAAGATAACAGAGCCAGGCTCTTTTCAACGGTGCCCAGTTGACAGGATCAGAGGCAATGGGCACAAACTGAAACACAGGAGGTTCCATCTGAACATCAGGAAATGCTTTTTCACTGTGAGGGTGACCGAGCACTGCCACAGGTTAACCAGAGGGGTTGTGGACTTTCCATCCTTGGAGATATTCAAAAGCCATCTGGACACAGTCCTAGGCAACTGGTTCTATGTAGTCCTGCTTGAGCAGGAGGATTGGACCAGATGACCTCCAGAGGTCCTTTCCAACCACAGGCGTTCTGTGATTTAATTATATATAGAAATGCACATAAACAGATATGTAAGCATGTGTAAATTATATATATATCTAATAACATTTTTAGATGTATGTGCTATTAATTTTAAGGTCTGGTGAATAAGTGTAGACAGTGTAGTTACAGGATTGGATTTTTGTGTGTGCTGAAATATTCAAATCCTCTATTCTGCCTCTTGAAATATTCAAATTCTGTCTTTTTTCAAAAGTGGGAGAAATAAGAGTGGAAGCTTGGGTTGATCCTTATCTCTTTGTATATATGCAAAGAAATTCCTATATCTCCTACTTTATTTCCCCTCTCCCCATTTTAATAACCTTTGAATATGTTTGAAGGAGCTAATGCAAGAGACCATTAAATGTAGAAGTCACCGGAGTCACTCAGTGCATCTTCCTGACACAAGGGAGCAACAGGAGCAACTCTCCCTGGGTCGCTCCGGACAGATCAGTCTGTACACTTGTAGCACGTTTATTTTGTGGTGTTTAAAACTTTTAGTTTTGTCTGATACATCCTGTCAAATATTTTAGCGTGAAATTAATGCTAATAATAAATTTGCTATATCTATCTTTACAACACAGGAAATTTAAGTCATTTCCTTTCATAAATGCTTGCATTGATGCCTTTTCCCCCATGACTGAAGTCACTTCACTGGCCTTGATGAAAAATGTAAGGATGTGTTTACACTGCAAATAAATGAAGTTCTTATCCTCCTGCCAAAGAAAAAGTGACAAATGACCCTAAAGCCTCAAAGTGTGTTGGGTACCATTAACAACACCTGCAGTGGGATGGGAAGAATATGCTTTGCCTGGCCTATTGCCCCAGCTGCGCCTCTGACCTCCTGGAAGGACTTGCAGCTGATGTCAGGCACACAGAGTGGCACCGAGGTCCTTTCCCCAGAGGTCCCCTTTCCCTGGTGGCACCTCGGGCACAGCTGGATGAGATATGTGCAAGGCAGCCTGGCCTTGAGCTGCTCTCAGGAAGGTGGGTGCCTGCAAGCGCCAGCACAGCAAACTCAAAAGCTGAGTGAAGAGTGCCAGGCTGCAGTGGGCAGCGCAGATTTAATTTAGATCCAAGGCACAGTAAAGACAGAGTCGGCATATATATCCGTGTGTGTGCTCACACGGCTCCGACTATCCCGCTAGCTGAGACTTCACGCACGCACTTATCTCCCCAACAGTCCTGCCAGGCAGTATTATCCTCATGTGAAATAATTCCTGCAAGATTACCTAAGTGGAAGATCCAGAAATTAAATTCATGTCTTCTGAGTCACAGTTCAGTGCTTTAACCTTCAATTTCAGAGTATCACTGTTTCCTATAGAAATTAAGTTCTTAATTTCTTTCTGCATTAATGCCCACATTGTAACGGAGAGTTTATTTCATGGACTTCAGTCTGTTCATTATCGTACATTCTATGTAACAGCTTTAATGCAGTTTATGGGGAAGAAGTACTCATAGGAGAATGTCAAATGTAGTTTAGCTCCCTGTAATGCAGTTTAATAAGGAATAAAAGTGAGCTCTCTGTGAATAATCAGCGAGAACTGTTGGATCACACTTTGATAAGCTCTGTGAGGGCTTGCTGCAGTGGTGGTATGAATGCACAGCTCCTGGCTATGACCCTTTCAACCTCATTTGTAGCTTTTTCTACCCAACACAGTAATGATAAAAGAAGTGAATGGTTCCCTTAGCTCCACATTTGTCTCTTCCCTCCACTCACGTTTTCCCTGGTAAATGTTCCTTCCTGTTCCTCTCTATAAGCCTTTGGCTATCACAGTCTTAAGAAGTCTTTTTATTTCTCATTAGCTTTGTCTGCACCGTTGGCCACGAGTGCTTACTCCTGTGGGAAGGCATTGGCCATCACTTTAACGGGCGGCTTGAAACCGTGGCAGTAATAATTTGAAGTCCTATTGTGCTCTTTTATTGTGCACATGTGAAATGAGCTGAGTATCTGTAATTTTGTTAGCGAACAAACATCTCTATCAGAAAAGCAAAAGATTTCAGGGAAGGTCAACAGAGAGAAAGCATATAGTTTTGTGGGGTTTTGTTGTTGGTGGGGTTTTTTGTTTTGTGGTGGATTTTTTTTATGGTTACCTTTGTAGTTTTTGAAGCAGACTTTGCAGAAAATCCTGGAAGTACTTGTTTACAAAAACATGATTGTAAAAAGATATTGTCTTAACTTTATTAAGGTTCTTGCATGCTCTCCACAGACTGAAAGGTATGATGCCTCGTAACTGTCAGCTGTACTGAATTTGGGTTATTTTCTTTTTATTCCCAATAGACTGTGGACAAGGAAGTGGTTGAATAGATTGGGTTAGTAATTTTCTGATAAGTGCTTAACTGAAAACAATTGGCCTGTGGTGATCTGAATATTCTGAACACCATCTACGCTAATAGCTAAATATTTAATTGAATTGTACCTATTTTGAACAAATGTAATTTACAAAAAATAAAAGAAATTGTTTGACACTTGTCATATAGGATGACGTACTTTTAGAGAAAGTTATTTTGAAAATAAATTTATTGATAAATGTATTTTATTAAGTTTGAAAAAACTGTTGAGATCTTATTGAAATGAAATATGTTGGTAAGCTTAAAAAAGGATATTAAATTGTATGAAGGAACTAACATTGTGGAATTACTTTTTAAAAAGTGCGTAATCTATTTTAGGAGAGCAAAATGCTAAATGCTAGGATTTCCAAATGGTGAATAATAGCTATCTTGACACTTAATTGACTTTGATACAATTCTAAATAGTTATCTGCAAAAAGATCCTCAATTAAGGTACAACACTGACATTTTCTTGTAAATTAAAAACCCATTTACATTTTTATTATATTTTATTACATTATTATTACATTTTTTACATTTTTTGTAAATGTAAATGTACATATTACATCTTTCTACATTATTATTGTATTTTTAACACTCATTCAGAACTGCTCTTTGTTAAGAAATGCGGAAGTGTTTATCTAAGAACTTTGTTTTGATTCCATCTGATAGTTTTTAAGTTTTCTTCTATTTGGCAATTAATTTCTCCCTGTAAAGAAATATATATTTTTTTAAAAAGTAAATTTGTTTTAAAAAGTAAAGTTTTTAGGCGGTCATATCAAGACTTAATAAATATTGGAGTCAGCAACATATATACAATTAACCTGTAGATAAACAGTTTGTTTTCTGGGAAAGTAATTGCTGAGTGACGTTTCTGAGAACCAGAGTGTTCAATGCGTAATATCCTGTGATAGAGAAAAAGGAAATGGAACATAATAAAAATATAATGCCAAATTAAAATTTATATATTCTAAATAGATGAAAGTAACTTGCATGAATACAAGAATAATGCATAATACACGAAAATCAGTTGCTATTCTGAAATAGTTTGTGAAGTTGCACATGCTGTGTTTTAATGAGGAATTCTATTTGTCAAAACATGTAATGCATTGCAATTAACGCCATAAAGCACCTTTCACTCTCTTTGATTGTTACGATCTAGTAGAAATTGTAAATTGATCTACTAATGTTGCTGATCTTTCCTTATTTTGAGTCTGACCTACGGAAAGATGTTGTGCATCTGTTAAAAACCTACAATATTAACAATGCCGTGTTTATTGTCTGAGGTAATAGAAACAGAAATCACTTACCAGTCATTTGTAGGCCAGTTTCATAATCTGAATGTAAAATCAGTAAAGATTTTGGGTATTTATGGTTGCGATGATTTAGAGATACCACACTAACACATAGGTACATAAAGATAGCAGTTTGCATTTGCACAACTCTATCTCCTAATCCTCTCAGCTTGGAAAATCTCATATTGGTGTTTTACCTTGTGGGATGTTAATATCTGAAGTTTACAAAAATAACCTACAGTTCTTTTTTCACTATCTAAATATTTTTAAAGGAGGTATTCAATTATTAAAATGAACATAATACTTGAACTGTAGTAGATGCAGTGTCTCTGAAGAAATGCAAGACAAATACAAGAAATGTAAAGAAGAAAATAGGTGTATTTACTCTTGTGTTTGAGTGAGTAAATGTCCAGCAGGCCAAAAAAAAAAAAATAATTGTTGGATTGTGGGCAAACTTGCTGCATTGTTGAATGAAAGTTCATAAGTACAGAAGAACAATAAGGAGAAATACCTGTGAAAACTGAACTGATGGAGTCACTCCAAGACTGATCCAAAGTGTTCCCTCAGGACGTTCACATCTTGGTTAAGATGAAGCTTAACTTTTAATATCCCTTATAGAGTTTTTTCAGGTGCTATCTTTTGTATGTCATGGAATAACCTTTAAACTATCACAGAATGGTTGGGATTATTCCACAAAGACACATAATTCTAGATTGTTCCCAGGAAAGTGGAAAAGAAAAAGCATAAAAAATGGTCTTAGCCGATTTAGTATGCTCCACGTGAAGACCAGACAGGACACAGGACAAAGTTCTGCACTTAAAATAATAGGGGATGACCTTTTCTTTACACTTACCAGGTATGCCTGCTTAAAAGGTAAGGTGGAACAGCACTCCCTTGTGGCTTCACAGTACGAGGTGATCTGAACCTCACAGAAAAAGCATCTCCATGTTTACAGCTTCAGTATCCTGGGCTCTGTATTCTTGAACAAGTGCCAGTTCTCTTGCACTTGAAAATACACTGTGTCAAAGAGCTGTACTTTCAAGACAGAATTATTAACAAATGCAATTTAAGATACTCTATTTTGGAAATGTCTGGTCTGACAGCTAAATGCTGACCTTTTGATTTCCTTATAAATCAGACTATGGGAATTACTCCACGCTTCCACTGCTGTTCCATCTGCAGGTGTCCCTATGTATTTTCATATTTCATCTTTTTCATATACAAAAGTGTACACATTGACTGTGCTCAAAAAATATACATATTGTTTTGGTTTGTTTGTGGTTTGTTTTTCTTTGGGTTTTTTTGCCAGTTCCGATTACGATTTTCTTTTTATTCCATTTTAATTTCAGTATTTTCTTCACAGTAAATTATGAAAGTACAGTATTGACACACTTCAAGCTATGCAGCTGTTGATAAGATTAATAGAAAAAGTAAGAGCTGAACTCAGTTTGAAAGGTGAAGTTTTAGAAATGTTGAAAACCACATTCAAGCCCTATGGGAGGAGAGTAAATTCCCTTGGGTTTATGACTTGAAATGCTGAAACTGACTTTTAAATGTTGGTTTCAACTGTTGACCTGTTCTCAACACAACCCCTTCCTTGTGCCTCTACTTCTGATTTCCATTCTTAATCTTTCAGAACTATCTCCTTGGAAAATTTCCAGCATTCTATTATAAAATTTCTGAATATAATTGGTCAGTAAATCAAGTGGTAGAGAATCCTTTATATCTGGACTGCCTTACCAAAGTTTACCTTTTTTAAAAAAAAGCCTTTTCGGTAATTTCCCTTCTGTAACTGATGCCAGTTTTTATCGCACTATTTTAGGCTATGAATATACATATTTCTTGCTATAATTAACAGAGCTTGGATTAACATACCACTGCCAGGAATTCAGTGATAGATTTTAAAACATGTTTTTGAAGGAGATGCCACAAATATAAGAGGCTGTGAGCTGTCTGTAATGGGTGCTTTTGTTTCGCCCGGCTGCGAGAATGATGGTATGTCCTTGTATTGAAAAAAGTTCTTATGAGCAGGTAAAAGATGCTTGACAGTGCTGAGTTGTTGCTGTGGGTTTATTTACCAAATAGACTTTAATTGCTGCTGTTATAATTAATCATGACTGGCATAAAACATAAAAATTTCTTGAGGATCATAATCAGATCATGTTGATTTGTGTTTCTTATCTACGCTAGGTCCTGTGCAGACCAGCTAAGGAGCAAGGGATCCCTAAATAGAGATTTGGGAACTATGAAATGGAGCAGATGTATGGTAGTAATAATCTAACTTGAATATTTTCAATAATTTGGAAATTTTCAGGGGCTGTGCTGAGCTTCAGGGACAAACTTTCTGTATCGCTTAAGTGTTCAAATACTAATTCAGATCCAGCTTTCTGCAGCTGCCATGCAGGTTTATAAACAAACATCCATATTTCAGAAGAGACCAATTCCCTTGTAGAGACTTGGACAAAAGTACTAGATTTCCTTGTGAAAGCTCAGCATGTTCTGAAAATCTCATCCCACTTGTGGATGTTGCTAAAATTTGAAAATCTATAAAGATTTTAGCTCAGCCTTAAACTACATCATTAGATTCACATTAAGATTTTTCAGTCATCGTTGTATTACAGAGCGTCTACTGAGGTAAGCAACTAACAAACTTCTTCTGTTGGACCAGACAAAAGAACATCTTGATTTTCATTTTACACTGATACTAAATTCTAGAATAATACTTGCCAGATTTTCTTGTATCTCTTTCTTTTCTTGTTTCAAAATAATTAGATTTGTAACTCTAAATTGTAATCAAAACAAAATTGATGGAGATTTCATTTTCCAGTCCCTGGGACATAGACATTTGCATTTGAAAATAAAAATGTCAACCAGGTGAATGTCTGTCTAAATCTATAATCCTTGTTTGATCCCAAAGATCCTAAAGCTTGTTTCCTTGTGAGTGTTCATAGTCATGAAAGTTAATGTACAAGACTGGAAACTGAGCTTTCTACGTTTATCAAGGCTATTTCCAGAGTGAGATTGTGTACTGTTGATATTTATTTGGGTTTTTCGTTTGTTTTGTTTTGTTTTCCTTAAAACTAAAACCATCTGTATATGAAATGGCATGTTTTAGGCAAAGGCTGTTCAAAACAAGCTTTCTTTATTAAAATTTATAGATTACATTGTCCATGTAGCTGCAGACAGATTTTTTTAGCCTGCTTTATTTTTATATTTTGATTTAAAAATTAATTAAGAAACAGAGGTTATTTTAAATCTTTTCCATTAATTTCTTGTCTTGAAAAGAGCAAGCTTGTGCTTTGTTATGAAGGAAAATATCTTGGATGGGTTGCTAACTGATATTCAAAAACATTTTCCTTTTGAAATAGTCTTTGAAATGGCAGAATTTTGAGAACAACAAAATAAAGAAAAAAGTAGCACATTAGTTTCTGTAGTTTCTGAAGACTGTAGGGGTCTGAAGTGAGCGGCTGCTGTTTCTCTGGTGTAGCTGTGCAGTATCCCTGGTATAGGCACATTAAATCAACTCATTCCGATTAATTTATTGGTCTCGTTTGTAGAGCAGTTACAGTTTCTTTTTGAGTTTCTTTGAATTAAAAAATGTTTGGTTTTTCAAACTTAAAATGAATAAAGTCCCCATGCTTCTGTGTGGTATTTGGTTTTTCCATGTGTTTCAGAGTTATGGATTGGACGTACTGGGAAACAAAACCTTGTAATTCTGCTGTCTAAACACCTGTAAGTCAACTTTTAAGACATCTTTAAGGTGATTGGTAAAATTTTACAGGAATCAATGGCTGCCAAATACTATTGTGTTTTCCTAAGCACTGTTATTTTAATGTACCCCTGCTTATAAAAATGTCTTAGTAAATACGTGCATATTTATATAGCTGCTTTCAAAAGCAGAGGTACCATCAGCCAGAAAACGAGTAGCACTTCTTGTTTCACCCAATCAGGCATATGTCTGGTGCAGTTCTGTGTAGTTTTTCAAACTACATTATGTAGCATCCTTGAATTACTCTGGAGTACAATATTAACTGCCGTGTTACTGGCTGGCTTCAGGGGGAATTAGGGAGGAAAATTTTTGTGTGCTTTGAAGAGTGTTTAAATGAATCAGCTATCTCTCAGAAGATAGATAGTGGCAAGGAAAGGACAAACAAGACAACAGTAAATGAAGAAAGATTGATGGCCACTGAGATCAGTGAGGGTTTTTTGTCTAAAAATAACTTCTCTGAGTTTCTGAATAGTCACGAAAACATAGGGGAAAAAAAAAAGTTGTTTTAACACTATCCTGTTGTACCAGCAAGTAGTTAAACATGCATGGAACTCAGTGTGCCTCAGAAAATTAGTCAGTAGTGTTTGATTTAATAGCTTTTGGGGACTGATTTTAACTCAGTAGCCTAAATAATGACATATGGGTTTGTGCTGATGTCCTGATTTGAGTGACACAGGACTAATTTCTTTTCTAATACTTGGGAAAACTGCAGTTTTAGAAGACTCTAGTGTCAGAATTTGTGAAAATATTTACTTTATAGCCAGCTATGGTGTGTGGGTTTCAAGATCTTAGTGTTTTTGAGCTTGCCAGGTGCAGGAATGAGAAGGACTGTGACATGAGGGTTTGACAGGCTGAGAGAGTTGGGGTTGTTCAGCCTAGAGAAGAGAAGGCTGCAGGGAAACCTTATAGCAGCCTTCCAGTACCTAAATGGGGGCCTACAAGAAATCTGGAGAGGGACTTTTTACAAGGACATGTAGTGATAAGACAAGGGGTAATGGCTTTAAATTGAAAGAGGGTAGATTTAGATTAGATCTCAGGAAGAAATTTTTCACTGTGAGGGTAGTGAGGCACTGGAACAGGATGCCCGGTGAAGTTGTGGATGCTCCATCCCTGGAAGTGTTGAAGGCCAGATGGAATGAGGCTTTGAGCAATCAGGTCTAGTGGAAGGTGTCCCTGACCGTGGCAGGGGGGTTGGAACTAGATGATCGTTAAGGTCCCTTCCAACATAAACCACTCTGTAATTCTGTAATTCTATGATCCAAGCTGTCCAACAGGCTTATTTCATACCATGAACGTCACATGCAATATAAATCAGAATGTTTGCTGCAAGTGCTCTCTCTGCCTTGATGGTGGCGATCCAGAGGACTTCTTGCCTTGGTCCCGGAACCCTGATGCCTTCCCTTCCTCCTAAAGCCATAGCACTCACAGTATCCAACGTTTGCTGTCCACTGCTGGGAATGCACAACTTCCTACTGATATAATTGTATATTTTGTATTGGTATTGAGATCAATTTGGTTCTTTAACATTATTAACATTAATTATCTAGTCTTATTCTATTAAATCTCTTTGCATTTCAGACCTCAGGTTTCCTTGTTTTTTTCACGATTCTCCTTCCTGGGTAGGGAGGGGCCATTGGGTGATAGAGTAATTGTCTAAATGACAAAAAATTAATGTGGGTTTCTCAAACCATAGCAGCTGATTATATGATAATTGGTACTTTTGATACTGAAATGTTCTTCAGCCCCATTTTGTGTTGCATGCTGTTGAAGTGTAAACCAAAACACTGCAGTGTATGTTTCAGGTATTTAAAGTATGCTGTATCTTATAGTACAATGCATGTCATATCCTGATGCAATGGTCCACTTCAACACATGTGATATTCTGTGCACTTCAAACACTGTACGGCAGAATACTTGAATGTGCTTTTCATGTGAATATCTATGTGAAAGTCTTCACTTACTGCAGTTATAACTCCATTATACAAGTTTAAGTGTGTATTTACAGAAAGGACCTAAAGAACTTCAATCAAAATGCAGACAGAGGTACCGTAAAGACTTTCTCTTAAAAGAATAAAGTCAAGACAGGGTCCAAGAAGTAGAAAACTTGAAAGCATGAGATAATGGGGATAGACAAGGTTTTAAAACTTTCTGTTTTCTTTGTTTGTTGTTGGTCTTCTGGAAAAGAGGACATGTTTTATCTTTGACAGCTTGTAAAGAACAACTGCTTAGTTTGATGCCTGAATTTTGTAATGAGGATAGAGTCGTGTGACCTTGCAGTTGGGAAATTTGGACAGAGAGGAAACTGGGTTGTGCACAGTCATGCTCAGGGGTGTGGAGGGGAAAGGGAGAAGAAAGGAGAAGACAAAAGAAAATACGGCAGTTGGTATAGTTTGACTAGAATAAGGTTGGGACTAAGATGGCATAATCTGGATAGTCATTGATGTTTTCTGAGTGCATTCTCTCAATAAGAGTTCTCAAGAGCCATCTGAATTAAGCAATATTTAAAATAATTTCTAAGCCATGGGCATCCTTCTCAACCTGTTTTTACATTTAAATGATACCCTACTTGGCCTTGCTTGCTTCCTCATCTCTTTAGGATTCATTCCTGTCATAGTTTAGTATCACTTCTGGAGCTCTTCATCCTCTTTAGACTGCACATCAATAGTGCTGTAAGGTTGAGTCTGTTTCTGTAGTGCTATTATGAATGCTTTTTGTGATTGGATTGCTGAGGGCAAGTTGAATTTTCATTATTTTTACCCTGGAAAGTATAACTGCCTACTACATACCTTTATTTTTGGTGATGAATACAGATAGAGTCAGATGAAGATAAAAACCTTCACTGAGATAACTGGGACTTTTTTAAGTATACTTGTTAAATTTGGCACAGCTAAACAAGTAGTAATTGATTAGTAATTGTTGTGTTGAGAGAAGGATCAGCAACAGAAAAGGACTTTGAAGTTTTTCTGTATTGTCATTTCCCAGGTGTTGTGGTTTGGTAACTGTTTAATAACACAAATGCTGAGACTTCTCAGTATCGCAAATCTTGAAAAGAAATCTTCATTTGAGTGCAAGGAGTGTCTGTGGTAGCTAATGACATTCAAGTTCAGGAGAAGCTACTTTTTTCTACAGTTTTTGCCGTTCTTTGTAAACCCCTTTGGGACAGGTTGAGTAAAATGCTGTACGAAAAGCAGGTGGGAGTGGGCGCACAAAATCCATGTGGGAAGGACATACCAATGAAGCATGTTATCATATAGTAGCAGTTATAACGTATATTAGAACCATAGCTCTGGAAGGCTTATTATATGTAATTGTGATAATAAATCATAAATTTCCCTAGCATTTAAAACCATTTTTAAATATCATACTTGTGTAAGCTTTTTTGAAAGTCCTGTGGGAATTATTTAATGTTAAACTGAGGATTTTGGTATTTTTAATGAGCTGGGAGTATGTGCAGAGTGGTTTGGCAGTATTTCAGTTTTTCTAGATTACTTGGATCTGTTAATTAATACAGCCTTTTGAGACCTTTTTGTGAAGATTAATGGGTTCCCTGAAGAATAACATTCTAAATGCTAGAGATCTGCAAGACTTGTAAGACTAGTGCTATTTTAAATTATGCCAAAGTTTACTAGATTAAACATTATCTATTGATGGAAGAAGGACAGAAATTCACAAGAGGCGTGGTAAAGATAACCCACCAATTTACACTCATTTTGTTTTCCCTATCTATGCAAAATATATAAATGAAATAATTTTTAGATAACTTTAAGATTTAGAAATAACTAAGTGGCAGGGAAACGTTTCAAAATAAAGCCAAAGGGGAGCAACTCACCCGAGAACAGGAGCCCTCCGTACATCACTTGGAGGGTTATCCTCCCTTGCCATGGATTTGGGAGTGTTTGTAACTTAGATATGAGGATAGTATCTGTGCTAGTCTTGAGCAGGCTGGGAGACGGAGTGATACTGGAGGCAGTTTGAGCAAGAAACTGGTCCTATGCTAACTTTTGAGAGCTGGGTTTTTTTCTCAGTTTTAGGAAACTTAGTGGTCTAGACTTCTTTGACGTCCACATGGACTCAGCATCTTTGCAGGAGGATTACAACATTGAATCATAGCATGAATTAGTATTCTTTAACAGTCATAAACTAAGCAGTCTTCCAATCTTTAATTCAGTATTAAATAGATTGTGAATTGTTGATGTGATATTTAAATTCATCCACATTATTGTAATCATGCCTTGATCTGTACTCTCATCACTTCTAACTGGTCATAGCTGTTGTCTTTGTAAAAACTCTGTAGTATAGTGTAATGTCAGTCTTTTTGACATACAGATAATACCTGAACAATGCTGAGAGGCATGTCTTACAACATCTTTCAAAATGTATATTCTTTGCTTCTGCTGTTTATTGTCAGTTTTATATATTCATTCTTCTGGTCTTCTATTTTGTGCACAATTTTGAAGTTTTTAGATGAATCTTGCTGTGTGGCAGTCTGCAAAGGTAGTTTGCTTTTAATTTTTCATGACTCAAGTTTTGGTATGGAATACACATCAAGCACTTCAATTTGTAGTCTAATTTAGAATTAAGTTTGATGAAGACACTAATCCCTCTTCTTCTTGCCTTTCTACCTGCCTTTCTGTTGCATAAAACCTCTTTGTGACTCTATGGCCCCTTTTTGTTTGTTTTGTTTGTTTGGTTTTGTTGGTTCTGCCCTTTTTGAGGGAAGCTCGAGTTTCTTCAGTTCATCTGTTTAATGGTAATAGTTTCATTACATGTCCTTCCTTTATAACTATTTGCTTTCTTCTCTCTTGTTGAGGTCAGGCCAGTTCTGAGACAGTATCATGCTGTTCTGCAGAGAAGAACAAGGAGCACTGATACATACAGCTGTAAAAAGTATAAGCACCTTATTAAGAACAGAGTCAGGTTTGTGGACTTTTTGAGCACCTCAGCATTAATTGTGCACTGGGAGCTGCTCTTGCTGTCCTTTCTGCCTTTGAAATGTCTATCTTTTTTTTTTTTTTTTTTTTTTTTTTTCCTGGTATACTTTGGAGCATACACTGATGGATGCTTATCAGTTTAAAGCTATCTTTTCTAGATAAAAGATAGCCCTTTGCTGAGCTGTGCTACATCTGCTGAAAGGAAGTCATATGAGACTTTTTTTTTCTCAGGTGCTGCCAGTAACTTTCATACTCTTTTAACTTAAAACTATGGTTTAACTTTTATCACCAAATTTAGAATTTAAATTTTGTGTTGGCTCTGAGTTTGTGACCCACCTGCACCATCAGTGGAACCTTTCAGTTGAGTGAAGGATTTCAAAAAAATGAACCCAGTTTTAAGCTTGATTTAAGATGTTAATTTGCTGTGAAATTCACATGTTTCCAAACCTTTTGCAAGACTTAAATACCTGCTGCTTCTGGAGTCATTTGTGCTGTTTCTGAGCGGACTGACTGACAGTTCTTACCCTGAGTGAAAGGTGCAATCAGGGAGTACTTTTTTCTGGGTCAAGAGGCACCAGCTTTAATACAGCTCTCATTCCATGCTGTTATAAGCCCCACAGAGTGTTTTATACTTCTTATTGCGTTTGAAAGTAATAGAATAGTGTTAGTGGAAGATGATTGGATGATAAATGAAAGCTCTTTCATTATAAAAATTGGATGTTCGAGGCATTTAGGAACTTCTGTGAATTAAATTGCACAAAAGGTATGCGAGTTGAGAAATCTCAGCTCCTTATCCTGAGAAAATGGGAAAGCTTACAAAATCCAGGTGGTAAATTATCTGCTAACAAGATATATTAGGCTATACAGACTTTAGTTTTTGCTTTCTGAAGATTTATACAAATTTTCTGTAAGGAATATCTTGCCTGTGTAAGATAGGTGTATGTTTGGAGGGGAAGAATGTTTGATAAAGGCATTATAATACTTATTAATACTGAAGTTCTACTTAATTTAGTTTGATTAAAATGAACGTCCTCCAAAGTCTCATATCTGGAGACTTCCTCTTGCAGATAAAAGGTGCCTGTTGCTCTTAAAATGGTGACAGTGGCTTTAAGAACCAGAATAGTTTGTTCTGTCATTCAGTAGCATGAGTAGGGAATATGCAGTCCTAAATCAGTTGTTCTCTTACTTATAACATATAAACTCTTTAAATACCGGAAGTTATTTGCAGTAAGCCAATTCTAGTGTTAGTGATTCTAACAATTATATGACAAGTTTAATGGAATTTGTTTGGTTTTTACCTTTTTTGTTGTTGGTTTGTCTTGTTTTGTGAGACTGAGTATGTGACTGAATACATGAGATTCCTCTCCTCTGGTAAAAAAAAAAAAAATCAACAAAACCCACAACCAATAAAAGAAAGCTGCTGTGAAGAGCAATTCAAAACCATGGGAATTGCTTTTTTCCCCCTGTTTGATTTTGAAATCTATTATTTTAATTCTGACATTATGACTGTAGAACAGGACAGCATTTCTGCCAACACTTCACTTTAGCTAAGGACTCCTCACTGTGGTTGATATTAAAGCCTGTGTTTTCCAGTTTAGGAGTCTTTCATGTTTTGATGATGTCTCTTTTGGCTTTTGCTTTTCTTGTTCTGTTGGTTCCCTTAAGAGCTTTATGTATTCCTTCATCCCCCCCGCCCCCCCCCCCGAGAAAACATTTTTGGCTTTCTCATGAATTTGTGTTAACGTCCTGTAAGGTTATGTTGGTGTATGTGCCCTTGTGGCCAAGAAGGCCAATGGCATCCTGGGGTGCATTAAACAGAGTGTGGCCACCCAGTCGAGGGAGGTCATCCTCCCCCTCTACTCTGCCTTGGTGAGGCCACAGCTGGAGTACTGTGTACTGTTCTGGGCTCCCCAGTTCCAGAAGGACAAGAAACTACTGGACGGAGTCCAGTGAAGGGCTACAAAGATGATCAGGGGACTGGAGCACCTCTCTCATGAGGAAAGGCTGAGAGACCTGTCTCTGTCTAGCCTGGAGAAGACTGAGAGGGGATCTCATTAATGCTTATAAATATCTAAAGATCAGGTGTCAAGATGGTGGAGCCAGACTCTTTGCAGTGGTGCCCAGCAACAGGACAAGGGGCAACGGCCACAAACTGGAACACAGGAAATTCCTTCTCAACACGAGGAAAAACTTCCTTATTTTGAGGGTGTCAGAGCACTGGAACAGGCTGCCCAGAGAGGCTGTGGAGTCTTTTTCTCTGGAGATATTCAAAACCCGCCTGGACACCATCCTGTGCAACCTGCTGTAGGTGGACCTGCTTTGGCAGGAGGGTTGGACTAGATGGTCTTTGAAGGTCCTTTTCAACGCCTGCAATTCTGCGATTCTGTGATATGTTTCAAAAAGGCCATTATAGCAGTCTTCCTTAGCACTACAGAAGTCTGTTTAATTACAGTTTGGAGTAGATTGCCAGGACACTGGTACATTGTTAACCCTCTGGCCTCTCAGAATGCAATGCAGTCCCATGGCTGTTATCATAGCAGTGTTACCCCAGACTTCATTTTGGCTTGAATAAAATGTAATATAGTATGATGAATTGTCGTCTGATAATCCACTAATAACTGGACACATGAAAACTTATTTCACTTTTATCTCTTTTTTTTAATTATTATTTGTTAAGCTTTTTTCATTGAAAGGCCCTGCCTTATAGAGCTTGGATAAAGCTCCTGTAGAACTTGGCAGTGTGACCTTTTCCTTCGTTCATTATTCCTTATATTATTGATGTTAAATAACCTAGTAGTACAAAATAATACAATTTAATTTAGATTTTTGCAGGGAAGTCGCTTAATTTTTCATCTCTATTATAAACCTCCATGCATCCAAGTTTTTGAACATGTTTATAATAAGCTTTTTCAACAGCTGTTGCTGGATTAAACAGTTAAGAACTTGACTGTATGCATTTCATAGTTAAGTAAATTAAATGGAATTTGGAATACCTCACTAATGGAAAACCAATCTAATTCTTGTTGAAAATTGAAGATAGGCTTTCAGTAATGCCATGCTCTCACTTAACAACTTAATCCCTTTCTGCTTACCCAAAAGGCAAAAACTCAGTGACAAACGATGGAACTGCCGTCTCTTCTAACTTTATGTCATGCCATTATCAGTATTTTATTCTAACACACTGACACTTCTTGCATGGTGCAATAACCTCAGTCAGCAGGAAATGCACAAAATAAATAACTGCAACTTTTCCATTAGCATAGTGTAGTTCAGTACACTGCAAGCTGAATAAAATGAAAAGAATTAATCGAGTTACAGGCAAAAGCCCCAGAGCAATAATGATTTGGAGATATTAAATTAACACATAATTGAATTAAAATAAAGTCACAGTCCTGACTTAATTTGTAATACTTTTCTTATTGCTGAAGTGTAGACCTCCTGTATTTCTCTTGTTCTTGGCGGATGGAGCTTGATTAGAAGATCTTCCACTAGTCAGTCCTCAGTGTGACCTTACTTTCATTTAGTTACCATCTGTAACTGTAACACTGACAGCAAAGTAATACCTTAGTGACAAAACTGTACCTAGGGCAAAATCTTATTTTGGAGCAGAATGTTGCAATATTGGATACCCAGTAACTGGGATTCTCTTTCCTAACCTCAGTGAGGTGACAGGTCCAAGCAATCTTTCTAGGCCAGCACAGGACGGTCTCTGAAGACATCTGCTGCTCTGAGATGCGATGTGGTGAGTGCTCTACCTGGCATCTCTGAGCTGTAAGTTCTTTGCAAAGGCAAAATAGCTCAGAGGCACAAAAGGGCAGAAAAAAAGCAGTCTGCAGCTGCTCAAAAGCAAACATAATGCGTCTCTGCTGGTGTCTACTGCTGCACCAACACTGGTATTATGGACAGACTGTTGGATGGATTGTGTCTCCCATCTTATCTGGTTTAACACGTCTGTTCAATAGAGAGCAGCATCCTGCATTCTTTCTCCTATTATAACGGTGTACACATATGACAGAATTTATTTGGTCAGATGTTAAATTTCTGGGATTAATGACCTGTCATTAGAAATTTTGTTTTACATTTGAATTAGGGACTCATTTCTCTTCTTAGCGAGAGTTTGCAAGAGTGAGCAAATGGAGGAGGAAAGAAATTGGGAGGAAAGGTGAAATAAACTCATGTATGATGAGTAATATGATTCTGTTGGCAGCATTCATACTTAACTACCGTTATTTCCTGAAGAAAATGAGATTTATGAAATTATTTGATGTGTATGTCTGTTTTTCTGTTAGTGCATTCACTTATAAATCAGCTGTCACATAACGAGATCAGAGGGAAAAGAAAGATCATGTAAAGTGCACAAATAGGGAAACATTGCTCTGTGATCCCACGTTTATCGATGCTAGAGAATCCATGTGATTAAGAGAACTAGAGTCAGTTTTCAGGCAGTGATGAAATGGATATTTGTAGGGAATGGGGCTTCATAGATTCCTTTGCTCCTGAAAATGCTTTTGTCTTCATATATACCGTATTCTTACTGAAGTATTTCAGGAATCATATCTTTATTTTTTGAATATTGTAATTTTTACAAGCTTTAGAACTTTAAAGTAAAAGAAAGGAAGCACTTTACTAAAATTCAGCAAGTAAAGGTGACCTACCTTGAAGAACTTTAACAGTTCCTGGCATGTACCTGTGTATGTTTCTATCGATACATTTTGATGAAAAGCATGTCATGTTGGTTTTTTAGATTTTTGGCAGAATATGCCAGGTTGGCCCACTCAGGGTTATTTTTAAAAATCAGGTATTTCTGTTTCCTGTGCTACATAAAAATTGTGTTACTGTACTAGTCAAGTCCAGTAATATCTGATGGAAGTTTAATTTTTGGACTTTGTAAATAATTTCCTTGTGGTTCCCTTTTGTGTCTCACGTCTAGGATCAAGAACTATTTGAAGCTGCAGACTGAAAATCTTCAGTATGTGTGGTTGTATCTCGGATGCTTTCTTCAAACCTTACATAATTTCAGCTACAAATATGCAAAAAAGTAATGAGACTGCATGTTTCAGTACCATGCTATTTCTTGCATGTTCAGCTAATCTAATTTCCAGTTACTTCAGGGACTGTGACTAAAATTTTCCAAGGCTTCCACCTTGTATCTCATAACTGTTGAAATTGATATGTTTTGAATTTATGTACTTCCACTTATTGGAGTGATGTGGTTTCCTTTCCATACCTGCACATTATGTAATGTCTTTTAAATTTTATTCAATTAGTAAAAACTGCAGGAACAATATGTGCTGAGACTTATAATGACCTATTCGATGTTTTTGGTACATGTTGTTGTGCTATAATATAATGAAATATAGTATCTATGTCACTAGCATTGTGTTTAATAAGATTATAGTCGTAGAATGGTTTAGGTTGGAAGGGACCTTAAAGGTCACCTAGTTCCAATCCCACTGCCATGGTGGGAGAGCTTGGAACTGGATTTTAGGAAGGTTGGATAATTGAATTCAATTATCTTGGTGGGTTTTTTCAGCTGCTAAATGTAATTATTTTCATCTGCCTTTAGGGAATTTGAACCACTTCATTTTGTTTTCAACACAAAAAGAGGAAAGAAAAATCAAACAGAGCTAACTCATTCTTCAAGCTGTTAGCCATTTAACAGTCTTCTGGTCGCAATGAGCCAGGGAAGAAAAATTTTTGCACTAAATCTGAGGGTAGAGCAAGAGACGTGTGACATGAAACATCTTCTAGAACTGTCACCACTGCAGGGCTTCCCTGTCATGGACATGGACAACAAAAGCAGCAGGCTAACAACCTGACAGAGAGACAGGCGTGCCAGGGAGAGTATATTGTGGATACTATAGCCCTGTTTCTTCCATGAATCTTTTGTTATATGTTCAGTGGCATGGACTTTGTATATAAAAGCCATTAAAAAGGCCTTTTGTGGGATTAAAAGAGCTGACGGACTTCAGCTGCTGCAAAAGATGAATGATGAAAATGAGTCTAAGTGTGCTTTACATTCAAAGGCCGAAGGAAATAATGACCAAATCACATCTGCTAAGGCCAAATAAAAGATGAAAATTCCGATTTTGAACAATTCAGACTGTGGAAAGTGCATGGAATGTAATTACATAACAGCAGATGATAAAGCCATGTACAACGACTCTGAAGTGCCAGAGATTAAATGTTCTGACCAAAAAGACACCAGTTAAAGAAGGAAGAGAACATGAACATTCCTTAGAAATAGACATAGGCATATTAATCGGTAATAACTCTACAAGAGTCAGTGCTCTTACTCCAGATCCAGTTCTGTATCTGAAGCATTTCAAGATCTCTGTGGGACAAGGGTGGCAAGATCAGGTGTATGCTGTATGCTAAGAAGCTGGGAAATGACTGGTTAACAAAAAAATCTTAAAACTGGTTTTGTTCTCAAACTGAAACTTGGTTTTCGAAGGAGATTGAGGAATAAGCATTCATATTTCCTCTTAGCATTCGCTTTTTATATGACTGCTGATGTTCAGAAGGCTGTAAAGTTTTTTGGGTGTGATTTTAGGGGGCATGGGAGGTGGTGGTGTATATACATTTATGGTTGCTTTCTATGGATTTTTAAAGCAACCTTCCTTTTTCATTTACAGAAATATGTCTGTTCAGCCTATCTAATCTATCAGATATTGAAATTTTAAGTGTCACTATTTTTGTATCTGTAAGATTCAGCTGAATTAGATCTAAATGTTAGGCTGCTGTTACAATTGTATGGATCTGGTGATAAAATTTACAGACACAAAGGCACTCTTGAACCCGGTATTGTATACAAATACTCCTTCAAGACTAAAGGCCAACTTTTGAAAAAGTGATCCTTACTAAATGTGCTAAGACATATATTTGTGCTTTAATGTTACTTAGATGGCTGACTTTAGTTTTTCAAATATCATTTCAGAAAGTCTGCCACTGCTTAGGATTAAGCAAAGTAATGGACACCCCTCTGCAGAACATTTCAACCATTTTATTGCAAATTGAATTTTTTTTTCTGTTGCTCCTTTAGAGATGAGAACCAGTGGGGCAAGACATGTATGCACCTCCAATATAGCCTAACTGAGATAACTTGGGAGTCACTGGTGGTGGTGAGCCCAAGTTCTGAACAGCAGCTAGAGAATTTATTTTTGTAGTGTAATTGAATAGTGTTTTTGTTGAGCTGAAATTACACTTGTCTAACTAATTCAACTTGTCTAGTTGAAAAGCCTACTCCAAGGAGTGGAATGTTGTCTTGAAACAGTGGCTTTCTTCAGTGAACCTGAAGAACATAGCTTGAGGAATGCAGCTTTCTGGCCCAGTGTGAAAGCCAAAGTTAGTAGAAGTTTTCTGTCAAGACAGGTTTTTTTCTCTTGAGTTGCAATTCAATAGGCACTGTAGCTGCGTTGCTGAAATATTTAGTTTTAAGTGATAGCATTTTGCTTCTTTCATGCTTATGAGTGTAAGTTAAAACATTGTCCAGAGTAGCGTGTAGGCTCCTGGAGTCCTAAAGTAACACTGTGCAGTTTTCTTAAGTACACTTTTCTTACAGTAGTTGTTGTTGGCAAGGTGGTTCAAATACCACAAGAATTAGGTGCAACATGCAGCAATTTCATATTTTGTCTTTGGGCATGTCAGGCTATTGGTATTTTAGTATGAGACCTGGTTTGCAGAAGCCCTGAGTCATTGTGTCACTGGGTTTTTGCCATATTCCATGTATCAGGTGTGACAGATCTTGTGTGTTCTCTAGTTTTACTGAAGTGAATGTTCATTTTTAATAGATACTACAGGTAACTGGTTCTTAGTGTGTTTATATCGCTCACTTCAGCATGGTCATGAGAAAATTAGGGACACGCTTAGATGGAAGTAATCTGTGAAATACTAGACCTAGATCTGCTAAATGTTGCTTTTGATACTGCGTTTAGGGAGTATGTGAACTGCGGTATAGTAGTGTTGCTTCAGCAACACTGCAGCAGTTGGCGGACAGCTTCTTCCTTGTAAAAATGCAGCGCAGTTTGCCAGTGACAAATTCTACATAACAACCAACTTCGCTCCTTCCTCTCATGTTCGTTGCTGCTACAAAACCCCGGGACTGGTCTATTCAAGCCCATTAGTTTGCTCATAATGGTGCTGCTGTCAATGACTGTAGGGTACAGGTATGTATTTTATTTCTGAGTAAATGAAATGACATTGTCTTTGATGTCTTTTCAATCTCTTTAAATTGTCACTCAACACAGGAGAAGAATAAAGAGTGTTAAATGGAAAATGGGCCATCCTGTCTATTGAGATGAGCTTTATGTATGGCACTTCTCAGCTAGCCCAACACCTGCATCTCCCCCCACAGTATGTCCTCTGCTGTGATAAGATAGATGTGTGGTCTCCTGCATGAATCACCAACATGTGCGTGCATGTGTGCACGTACTTCTGTCTGGAAAGGCCCCCTGCCATCTCTGGACACAAAGCTCTGTCCAGAGATGAGTGAAGTCTGGCAATGCTCCAGAAGTGCTCCATACCAGCTTCAGCTCGTATGCTGAAGAAAAACCAACAGGTTTGTAGTTGGAAGTCATCTTCTGTAGTATCTCTGTAGAGTACCCCGGGTCTGTATCTTTGCAGAGTACAGTGCTATATCTATAAGAGTTTTAGCGTGTGTAAATCACACTAGAATTATTAGTTTATATAACTGCTATAAGTCAAGTCTCTTATTTCAATGTGTGAATTGAGATTTTAAGCAGTGTGGTCAAGGCCAGCACTGGCTTCTCGTAGGACGAAAGGGAACTTTACAATCAGTGTTTTCAATACCTGGCAGGATTTCAAGCAGTACTGTGGGTCAGTTCCATGAAATAGGCCTGCTGGAGATTGTGTGAAATGTATTGGCTATTTCTGTTGTAGTGAGGTTGGCAGTATGACCTGATACAACTCATTTTAAGTAGAGGCTTGCTTGTTTCCTTGTTTCAAGGGGGGGAAAAAAAAAAGTATGATGAGTGTTCAACCCTGTGTTGACCATGCCAGTACACTAAATTGAATTTCATAACTCACTGTGTGTGATAATTATGACCAAATTACCATTCTTAATATTAATTTCTGACAAAAAGATAATGACCTGAACCTGGTACAGAACATCTAGTCTGTTCTCTATTGACAGAAAGTAAATTAGAATCTTTAATTATTTTTATGCAGCTTCTGAATGATGATGTGTACAACAAAACTAGGTGGTGTACTGAATCATGTGGTACAACGATGTTGTCCCAAATCTGGGTTCTTTACCTGATGTGCAAGCCAGTAACACCCGGAGTAGAGGTATTTCCAAGTTTATTCCACTAATGTGCAGAAATGGGGTGCTTCTCCCAAAATGTGAGCCCACCCCGGTTTTGAAAATCTCCACTTTTATACATTGATTATTACATATTCAAACAATTAATACATATTCATTGTAATTCTTTCTAATGATTGGTAAAGATTTATTCACTTTCTATGTAAATTAGTGCACAGATTCTGTTTTCTTCTTCCATTGTTCTCTTTTGAGTAGATGGTATCATTTGGGTAGGTGGTCCATGAGTCGGTGGTCGTGATCTCCCCCTGCTAAAGTTACCTTTTACCTACTTCTCCTCTAATCTTGGCAGTTCCAGGAGGTTTGCTCGGTTTGCTGACCAGGCCTACAGTTCATCGCTCTCTTGACAGGAATACCCTACTTCTTAACAAAGCTACATTGTCTAGTGGTTAGTTCCTTAATTGATTCGCAGATAAATCACGCCCAGTTATAATTTCTCTATTTTAATATTAAGTAAATAATTAAATAGGGTTGAGGCTGTATAGAGAGCTCTAGCAGCAGGAGGTTTCCTTAGTTGCTTCAATTACACTTAACATTTCATTTTTCCAGTTAATATCAATTTTATTACAACATTGATGCCTTCGTGGCAGCGGTAGACATTATAGTTGGACAAATTCATGCAGGTATCTCAGAAGAGTTTGGCCTGTGAATGGCAGTTTTAGCCAAAATCCAGAAATGGGAGGAAATCCAGGGTAATAGAGAGCTGTTTAAAATAGTGTCTCCATCTCCTGTCTGGTGCAGAACCAAGTGGACTGAGGGTCCCAGCACAGCCCTCGGGGTGCTGGCTCTGGCCAAGGACACTTGTGGCCCTGACCAGCCATGAGGAGCAGTACGGGGGTGTGTGTAGACATAGACAGCAGTAGGTAACTATAACTGCTCTTGCTCTTTCTGACCTTGAAGAGTGAAAATATGGTTTGGCTGGGCTGAGATGGCTTTTTCTGTTGTTAGAGTAACAATTGCTGTAACAATGGCAGTGGTTGTAACTCTGTTATCATCGCACAAATCTACCCCTGCAGTTTCCAGACCTGTTTTATGTAAATTGTGTTGTAAAACTTTACTGTTAAAAATAATTTTCACTGGTTATTGTTTTCCATAGGGATTTTGTTCCTTTCTCACAGAATAAAAATTGGACTATAGAGGAGAGTTTCTCCTTAGAAACTGCGCTCAAATATTACTTTTTTTTTTTTATTTTATTTGCAGCTGTATAGCTGCTCTTTCTTTTTCTGTTTCTCCATCACCAGTGTTTTTCTGACCTTAAAAATGGGGACAGGGAACTAAGTTTCTAATATGACAAAGCTCATTTCAAGTCTAGGTGTGTTACTTTGTGCTGTTGTTGGTGATAGACTACCCTACAAACAGTTATGGCTAAAAAATTGCATTTTTGTCCTGCTTTAAATGCCATCCATATCTACTATATCACCTCTTCTGTAGCTCATCTTTTCTCAGGGGAATGACCACATATGAATTGAATTCTCTTGAATTCTGAAATTGCATTATCGTGTTTACAATTTTCTTCTTGTGTTTTATTCAGTCAGGCCAATTCCTTTTTTCTTTTCACTGCCATTCCATCTGATAAGCAAATTATAGCAGGTGAACTCATTGAATTCAAAGAACAGTGCTATAACCAACAAACATGGCACGGCAAAGCCTGCACCTGTAGAAGTGCAGGAGATGCAGTGACTGCTCATGGATTGACTTGCAAAATCCAAATTGTTTACTGATCAGCTCTAAACCCTGACAGAGTAGCAGGTGACTTTGTAATACTTTCATGCTAAGGAAATGGCTTATATGCTGATCCTATAATTTTACTTTTAGCAGCATCCCTCTTCTTGCCCCCCCCCTTTTTTTTTTTTTTTTTAAATTTCCATAGTGCTGGCAAAATTTTCTTGTTCATAACCCAGGCTTCAACGCTTTATTTTTTACCTTCAAAATCTGGAGTACAAGTCTAAGGCTAGCAAGAGATGTTGTGCCAGGGAACAAGGGGGAGAGAAGGCAAGGCAAGGGAGAAATAATTTTGTTCATACAAGGTGCGTTTTTTGTCATATTTTAGGGGAAATTTTGAATTTGCTGTCATGCCCAGAAGCAAGCATTTTTATCATGCTGTCACTGTTACCTGGTTGTCACTATCAATTCTTTCAGTTTAGAAGCTTGGTAGTTCTCAGTGCACGTACGGTTTGGTATCACTAGAGCCGACAAACTTTTCAAATATCTGCTCTTTTTACTTCCTTTTACATTGTAAAATGAAATTATTTCCTGTTAGCCCTTGCACAAGTGTCTGAGTTGAGGATAAAAAGTGCTATAAATTCTGAGAAACACTGTAGCTGAGTAACAGGTGTTTACAATGACCATGACTTACAGGTTTAATTTGGCAGACTATGGATTAATGAGCTGAAAAATGTCACTTCAGTCAATACTGAGAAGATAAGTTGTCTGTGCTTTGATGTGTATTTTTGTGTTTAAGTTTTGTTTAAATCCATGTCTTTCATATTTTTAGTTAAATATAAGAATTTGGTGCATGCAGAGGCTCAAGAGTATGTATATATAAAGGTATAAACAATTAGATGTTCTTGGAATAATTTTAACATTAAAATGAACGCTAGGGTTGTGTATTTGGCTTGCATTAGTCATACCTATTATCTTTCTACTGTGGCAGAGATATTTTATATAAATTAAAGAAACACTTTTAGAGTTTCAAATTGAAAAAAAAATCATGAAAATGAGATACATTTACCTTTATGTAACTAAAGTGTAGCTATTAGTAAGCTTTAGTTCTTAGCAACAAGTCAGCATTGGATATTTTGTAAGCATCCTATTATGATATAATAGTGAATGGTAGACAATAAAAGCAAACACTCATGCATAATATTTTAGCCTTAAGAGGGCAAGCGCAAGTTGGTGTCGGAATTCTATTTGCATCATTGGTGGTGATTTGCCATTAGTCTTGAATCTGTTAGTCTCAGAATCAATTTAATTTACACTTCAGAATTCAGTATTTTCTCCTGTTTTGTAACCTCTAACTTCAATATAACTTTAAAAAAACCAGATTTTCTATAGAAAGTAAGGTGTAGTAATCAAAGATGTACAGAAAATTCTGAGACCATAAGAGCATACATTTTAAAATAAAGTTCTTCTTTTTACAAGTGATATTTTGACCTCCAAAAACAATTGACGAAAATCTAACAGAAATAGAGGAAAGTTAGTGACATACTGGCAATAATTACTGCTTATACAAGTTCAAGGGTAATAAAAAACCCCTAGAAAACACTACTGAGGAATCAAATAATCGTAACTCTTTACTGGGTCAAAGGCTGAGGTTTTTCCCAGCTGTACTTCCTGAAGCTATTTTTGCATCTGTCTCTCTCAATGGTTATTTATGGATATTCTGTTTCTTATTTTTGTGGGGTTTTTCTTGTGAATGGAATATAAAAGTTCAGTCATGCGATACCAGTGTAGACCTATGTTGTACTCAAAACACATTTCAAGGTGTGTGACTAAAACACGGGAAGTAAGCTTAAAGGCTGCTTCTCTAGGCTCCCTTTAGAATTGCATCTGAATGGGCTCTATGAGTCTCAGCGCCTTTTTAGATTGTCTCTTAAGTAACTACTCTAGTAACTGAATCAAACAATAAAGTATTTGCATTTTCTTCAAAAGCATATTTCAAAGTTTTATGGAGGGTTCATTGCAGAAGTTTTAGTTAGACAGTACTGTGGCCACCTTTGAAAAGGATGGTGTTCTGATTATAATTTCATTAAATCTGGAATAATGAAATCACAGTCTGAGCTAAGTAAAATGTTCTTTTACAACTCAATAAATTAGTTTTTTAAATATTCTTGCATAAGTTTGATTTCCACTAATCATCAGCTGAAGTGCCATATTGGCAGGAAAGATACGGTTATTGCTGTCTTTTCTGAAAAGGAAATGCCATAAAGTAAGACTAAGAGACTTATTTTTGGCAAATTTATACCTACATATGTGTGCAATTGTAAGCAAATTAGCAAATCACCTATAGAATATATTATGCTTCTTAATGAATACTTTTTTAGTAAATCCGTGCTCAGTCATGTTACAGACCTTAGGGATCACATAGTATTTTTATTAATTGCTGACTTTTAAAACCCATTCATTCAGTCCTGCAATCATTAAAACTGTTAAACAAAGTGTATTTGTGATTGTTAATAGAAATTTCGCTAATGAAGTCATTTAATGTGAAGGATATGCAAAGGTAGCAAGTTTCAGATAACGTGTCCTTTTGAGATCCCACAGCTTTGCTGCTTTTAATCATGAAATGGGTCATAAGAAAAGGAGCAAATCAGTCTCTTAGGAAATTTGTTTTAAATCATGAACTTCATATACTTTATGAAATAAAGAGTTTAAAATAAGTACCACATTGAATGCATCAAAATGGCACACAAGTGATTTAGAAGACCTTCAGTTATTTCATTTTCTCTTTTTATCCTTTAATAGACCATTTATGTGTCTTCCACTACTTATTATCAAAAGGATGGCTTCCTCATAGTAATATAATGCTTGTTTAACAGGAAATTGAATGTAACCTATCAAAATGTAGACCTATGCTAACATTTATTAACTGTGCTATTTGGACAGTTTGAAAGCTATTAATGTTATTTTTGCAGAGATGTGCTGTCCTCATCCAACATTCATGAAGACTTTATATAATAAAATTCAGAAGTGTGAAAAGATGACATTGTGGTAATGCTTTCTATTTTTTCCTGTATTCCATTTGAACAGTTAAGCATACAGAATCATTCATCACAAAGCTTATGATCAAAAGTACGTTTATTATGCAAGGAGTATTAGTCACATGGCTGAACAGTGTGTGTACGAGAGCCTCGCTGACTCCCATTTGAGTGGCAACACCCAGTAAACTGGAATTTTAGGGGGAATTGGTAAGGAGGCAAACACAGTAACAAACAGATGTGGTATGTGTGTTGCCGTCCTTGTTTCCCTGCTGGTGGTCTTGCTCTTACGGCAGTACTTACTTCTAGTGGGTGCTAGAGCTGTCTTTTATGTTCCTGTACTGGCTATTCATGTTACCCTTTAAGAAACTGGTTCCTGCAGGTCCGAGGAGCCTGCATGTGACTGTTAGATCCTGGTCTCTGAAAGAGTGGGTGGGGAGAAATGAGCCCAAGCCCTGTGTTCATTGAAGTGTAGGTGACATGAATTCGGAAAGCAAGACAGATTTACCTTGCACTGTGTATAGATTCATTGCACGACATCTCCTTTTTGGAGGCTTTTGGGAAGTGCTCCAGGGATTCTGTAAGGAGATAGTATACATCCCTTATATACTGTCTAGCACTTCTTCATACAAATATGCAAAATTTGTATTTTCTAAAGTTAATAAAATTTGAAGGTCATATGTGACACCCTATTTAAGCATACCATATATTGCAGCTTTGTTAAGAGGAGAGTAAAATTTATCATTGAATGTGTGTCTGCATTGTAAGGTGTAACAACAGAGGGTTGTGGCTTGCAAAGATTTTGTTTTTCTTGATTACTAGAATTAAATATTTTGTTTCAAGGTGCTTTTAATGTTATTTTTAGTCCTTCGAGTAGATAACCTGTTTAAAGAAAGCACAGAGAAATAACAGAAGAGCACATGTGCATGCAATAAAGCGACTAATGCTTACCTGTGTAAGAAAATAACAATGTTTATAATTTTTCATTTCATCCAGTTTATGTAGTAGACATATTTAGGGCTATCAAATGGCCCTCTGTTGTGGCCAGGATGATGTTGTTGAATCATAGAATAAGCTAGGCTAGAAAGGGCCATAAGAAGTTGTCCAATCCAACCTGCTCTAGGAGATCTAGTTTTAAAGTTAGATCAGGTTCCTCAGGCTCCTTCTTTACAAAAGGTGTATAAAATTACTTAAAAATGAGCTCTGACATATCAAAGTCACTTCTAGTGAGAAGATTGGAAATTGTACTGTCTACAGATTATTGGAGGTTTTATATTACATTGCTGAGTGAATACAAAAATAAAATTCTGATGCCTGGTACTAGATATAGTTATGCACCACGTTGTTGGGTATACTCTAGAATGAAAAGTAAGTAGTTTCATGATCATGAAGTGTAAATATTTTAGTATTTAAAATTAGTAAATATTAGAAGCCCATTGAAACAATTGCTTGTTACTTTTCCAGTGTGTGCTTCTTTCTCCAATACTCGATTCCAGTACATTTCTCTTCTCTTACACTTCAAAGCCAAGAGTATGGCAGCACCACATGAGTGGGTGCCTTCATGTTTGTCCTCTGAAACAGTCCTATTTCTTGCAAGCTGAAGCTAAAAATGCTGGAAGGGCAGGAATTGTACAGCTGTGGAATTCACCTCCTCCAGAACTTACATCCTTTTCACCTTTCCGCTGTGATAATGACGTGCGCACTTTTTTTTGTCATAGACGACATCAGTGCCAAAAACTGCACTATCAATAGAAGATTTATTTAATGGAAAAGGAACGGAATGGTCACTATGACTGGCCATTGCTCTCAACTTCAGGGTGCTCAGAAAGAAGTATGTTGGCTAAAACTCTCCAAAATTAGAACTGCCATTCTGTGGGAAGGCCCAAGATAGCAAAATTAAATGAGGAAATTTGAAATTGTCATGGAACCACAAGTTCAAAATATTGTTTAAAAGCATGACAAATAGTGTTTTTTGTCTTGACATTTTTCTAAATATGGCCTGCTTGTCATATGTACAGTGCAATTCACTATTTTTTAATAAAAAGTTTGTTTAAGGTCATGGAAACAGTGAAAATCCTGACTCTGAGAACTTGTTGGGTAGTATGTGCAGAAACTCCCTCCTGGAACACACCGGTTTGAGTACTAGCCACTGAAACCTTCATTGATGGTTGCTTTTCACAAGGTTTCCTGAAACTAATTGAACTTAGCAATCCACTACCCAAGGCACAGTAATTAATATGACTGCATAAATGCATATGATGGCAAAAGAATTGTGTACAGAACTCTGAAATACTGCGTCTTATCTGTTCATAAAGATAGACAGGACCAATAAAAATGAAGGATGGAAAGGGGAGAACAGTAAATGAGTTACATAAGAAACGCAAGACTGAACAGAATTTTACATTTGAAGATGCTTGTAGTACCCTCTTTTCAGCCAGACCATAATGAAAATCAGTACAAAGGATAAAAGGCCTTCTCAAAGTGGGATGAGTATTAAATGGTATAGAGAAAGAAAGTGAGACTTAATCACTTACACAAGTTGTTTTGGACAGAATCTGTGGCTCTATTGGTTCAAGGCCTGAAACGCTCCCTAAAAGGTAATACCAATGTAAAAACCATCTAATACTACAAAATAGAAGCTGGTCTGAGGTCATTGCAAGATCATAAGGGGTAAGATCATACTAGCAGAAAAAGAAAAATTCAGCTGAAGTTTTCTGAAGTAGAAAAACCTACAAGCAAGGTTAAGTGAAGGAAGGAATAGTGCTCTTAGAGGCTATTGAAGCTTCACTGCTTTAATTAAGAGACAATTGGATTTAATGTTTGTAGGAATGGGATAGGGTAACTGAAGTACTTGTTACAAAGGATGGAGTCCATGACCCAAGAAATTACTTTAATTTCTTCAGCCTTTACCTAAATTTGTGCTGAAAGAGAGAAAGATATTAGATGTCACGAACTGCTTATAAGGGAATATCACTCTTGTGTTGGGCGAATCTGTGGTTTCTCTTAGGTATCTGTTGATAAGTCTCGCAGCTGGGGTGGAAGGCCAGCCATTTTAAGGTGTAGTTGAGTTTGGATGTGTCAGTCATGAAGAGCGTCTAATGAAGTGCAATGATTAATTCCATTTATACGTCTGTATGAATTGCTGATGTTGATGTTTATAGGAAACACAAAGCTCAGTGTATGGAAAGCATTCATAAGGAGATATCCATGCTGCCTTCCTGGGTGAGAAAGAGGACTTAAATGTGAATTACTAATAATTTACCAACAGTTCAGTCAAGCACAGCTCTCATTTACATCTCTCCTGCTAATGAGGTATTTGCAGTTTCAGATGAAGAGAAAGTGGTCAGAAAGCCATCAGGAGGGAGTATTTTCCCTGAGAGTACTAGGAAGTCTTTTGCCTAAGCTGCACAGCCTGGTTCTGCTAAGCTGAAGGGAGTGCCTTTGGGTGAGCAGAGAGAGTTTTCTGGAAAGATCAGGGCAGGAGAAATGTTTCCTAAGCCCATGGTGGGTTGTGACAGCATTGCTGTTTCTGTATTCTGTTCAGAAATGCTTTGTATAAAATTAAATCTGTCAACCAAATACCATATCATTGAAGACAGGCTATCAACTTTTGCTGTATCAGAAGGTGTCTAAATAGTTTGCAAATAAAGATTTGTAATTTAATATCAGTTGTGCCTAGAAGAAGAAAACATATGGTTAATCTAAAGAGGGGTTTTCTGAAGCAATACTTTATTTACAACTTTGGAGGAAAATGATGGATTAAACACCTTACTTAAAGCAAAAAGTTAAAAAACCCTACTTCCCCCCACCCCCAACCATTCTTTTCATCTGCAGTCTTTTTAGGCATAGCAGCCATGCAATTAATTGAAGCTCACTAGGAGCCTGTAATGAAAAGTCTAACATCGTGTAGCTGCTTTCATTAATAATATCATTGTCTTTTGTCAACTTTAATAGCAATTGGGTTTATCCAGCTGGAAAAAGTTAGACAAAGACAGATAGACAGGCAAGTCTGTTTACTGTCAATTGACTTAAAAAGAAATGCAGCTTTGCTTTTTAAATACATCAAACCTGACATTTTATTCACTTTTTGGGTTCACTTTAAGAACTTTCTATGTGGATGCTGTCAAAAGTTTGACTAATGGAATAAAGAGGTAGTTGTGGAGGACAATGGTTGTGACTTAATGGGAGCTACTGTTTGTTTCTTGCGTAAAGATAAATATCTTTGGCAATCCAAAAGAGCTAGAAATTGAAGGGAAAATGGGAATTACCATTAATATTTGGTGAAAGGTTTAAGCAAGCATTGTATTTTTGTTTTTATTGGATTAACCATTCCGTAAAAGGTGTAGCTCCAACAGGACTTTGAACCACATACTGTTAATTGGTGTGTTAGTATGGTTTCAATTTCATAGCTGTGAAGTACTAAATAATGTCAGCATACATGTCAATGTATCCCTTGACAGTCAAAAATTCCCAGTGAGGCATGTTTATGAGTTACTGGTGGGTAAGGAATGCTGGTTAAGCACTGATCACTGGAGGAAAACCAATCCATCATTATTATGCCACAGCAGGCATTGTTTTTTAGATAGTCCTAGTTACCTTTATTTCCTCATGCTGAAATCATACTATAAGTTATCTTGACTTTAATTATTCAATAATATGATACTGAAAATGTACTCTGCAATCACCCTTGTGTATTTCATCATTGTGGTTTTGTGCTTCATTAAATAGTAATTGGCTGGAAGTAAATGATCATCAGGTGTCAATCTCCACAAGATACATTGGTTCGCTATTCACTGCCAGATTAGAAAGTGATTGGAAATTATTTTCATAATTTCTTCAGTCTTTTGTCTTATAGCAGACTGATTAAGTTAAATGATATCCATTTAATAGCAGTGTTTAGTTATAATCTGGAAAGTAACAAGGGAGTGATTGTTGTATTGATGGCTACAGTGCGGTGGCTAGCATAGCAGCGTTCATAGAAATAAAGCTGTGGTTCTGTTTTCTTCTGTTTAACATTTTATGTAAAAGAGGTTTATATATGGGACTGGGATAGCATATACTGTGCTCTTCTCAGGTTGATGGTAGTGGTGGTGAGCAATTTAAGCTCTTCCAAGGGAGAGAAGATTCTTGAAAGCAGTGTGCCTTGTGTAAGAGGATTTAGTCTATTCAACGTGAAGTTGTGTGGCACAGTTTCCCAGTAGCCATAGTGGGTATCCAGGAGAGGTTGATACTAGTGATCTGTGTAACCATAATGGTGTCTTTGGTGACAATTAATACTAATTTAACAGCAATGGAGATCTGGATGTAGACACTCTGATGGACCCAAATCATTTTGAGGTAAAGCAATGGAATGTGTATCAAGGGAACCATTAACTAAAATATCTTATAATGGGGTTTTGTCAGTAGAATCCAGAATGGCACATCCCTGTGAATGGTGAATTTTAACTCCTTGAGGCCAAGGAGGTGCTCTGACCCATTTAATTATCTACGTTTTGATAGATCCCTACATTCTTAGGAAAATAGTGGGTTTATTACTAGTTTAAAAATAATTGTTGACATTTTCTTTTGGAAAGGCGTTATACCAATAATTCTTGGATGATTAATTCTGTCAGGATGCCTGTTTCTAGGGAGAGAGGTGAAAAGTTGGAGGTGATATTTGGCATCCCAAGTCTTTCTGAAACTCTCTTGTTCCAGTACTAAGCGTTAATGCTTACGCATTAACATCAGTACGAAGTTGCTGATATTCTACAATTATTCACTGGCTATGTGTATGAACTCTTGAGAATTTGTTGTCATTTAGTAGTGGTTAGTACTCTTGGGAGAGTAAAATTACCGTGCTCTTGAGATTGCTTCTTTTAAAGTAAGTCCAAACCAATGAAAACCAAAGTCAGCTGTTTTGGCATAAGACAAGCAACCTAAAGTGTGTTTTAACATTAATTGCAAATACCTTGCATCACTGGAGACTTATTCAGATGCGGATAAATCTACAGGCAGGAGGTCTTAATCACTGCACATATATTAGCATGTCTGACGTACTCACTTTTTCCTCTAGCAGTGCTGAAGGTCTGATACGTGTTTAGGAGAAAAGGTGAAGCAAAGCCGGGCTGTGTATTATACAATTTGGCAATAACTAGGATGATCTCCAGGCATTTTTGCATTGGATAGTATACTGGCTAGCCAGGAATCATGACGGCTTGTTTGTCTTTTGCTTACTGAGCAGATGTTTTGCTCACTTAAGGAAGGGGTTGAGCTTCCTTATCAACACTTGGTCCAGTGCCTGGACAGAATTAACTGCCTTGCTTTTTGCGTTCATACTTAGGCAAGAAATCGACTCAAAATGGGTCCGATTTCTGACTTATGAGCGCTATTGTGCTTCCACTGATTGTGAGCTCAGTCTTCAGTGGCTTTTCCTCGTCCCATAAGTTTTGAGTGTGTAGTGTATGAAATTGATAGAGAGTGTAAAAACCCCGCAGATTCTTGTCTGTGGAGCTCTGACAACTGTTACTATATTATCTCTAAGTAGAGATAATTCTCAGTTCAAAATATGCAAATGATTGCTATCAGATTTCACTTTCCAAAAGGGCACACTGGCAACAAACAACACTTTTTTTCTTGCTCAGTGAATAGTTTTAAACATGTTGTAATAACAAAATCAATGTTTATTAATAGCATGTCAAGTGAAATGGCACTGGCTAGGAAGCAACAGGGATTGCAAGATGTTAACTTCACTGGAGTATAAAATGCTGGCTGTCTTGCATTCCTATGTGCTGGGAGGAACACCAAATGAATGAAAATAATTTAACACAGTGGAGGTGTCAGTGGAGATAAAATCTGAAAGAACTGAAGAAGTTGATGTCTGTCTTGATAAGGATTTTTATTATTTTGTTTTTTATTTTTATTTTTAGCATTACTTAGCTTTAGGATTGTACAAACAGAGGGGTGTCTTAGCTCCAAAAGTGTACGGTGGTAGATATACTTTTGTCTTGGCATTGATCTGGGGTTCTTCCATATAGTATGTTGCCTTTAGTAAATGCAAATTGGATTTGAAAAATAACATAACAATGACCAATTTCTGTAAAAACAAAAACCTATAGTCTGTTTTTTGCTTGAGAGATAAGGAGTATGTACTAAATTGTGTACTATCCAGGGTACCTCATTGGAAAATCCCTCATTTTCATCCGAATATGTATATGACAAGCAAATGCTAAACTTTACAGTGTTGCCATTCATCCGGGTTGTCTAGTACTGCTCTTAAGAAAAACAGTGAAAATAATAGGCTGTTATGGTTAAGAACCACACAAACAAAGTTTTTCTTTGATACTTGGTTACAGTAATAATGCACAGAAATTAAAATGTTTGTGATGCTTCTCTTTTGGAGTATTGGAGAGAGTTAGGAGCAAAGATTATCTGTGTGTGGCCTTTCTGCAGAAATTTGCTTTTGGCAGTTCCTGTGCAATGCAAATTATATCACTTGCTTCAAAGTACACACTCTATATTTAGTTGATGCCCAGTTTTAAGACCATGACATGCACAGAACGTAAGCACTCAGTGGGAGTGATGTCAGTTGAAGCTGTGTTTGACGGTATTTTGTCAAGTTGGGTCCTATGGCTCCTTACTTAGACACTTTTTAATCTTTTTGCAACTGTTTTAATGTGTAAATAGCTTTGCTCATGAGGTTGTGGGTCTGAGAAGATTAATTACTGCTTTTGAAGGGCTTAAATGCTGTCAGTAGAAAGCGCTGTAAAAAACCCCCAAACCCCCAACTAAAGACATTAACTTTGTTTTCACTGTAAGGTGCCACTGGAGATTATTCATATGACCTAATGATAAAAATAATAGTAACTTGCATGCCTTTGAGCATAAGGCTGCAGATTAAATACTGATTAATCACTTGATGATTGAGCAGCGTCCTCCCTGAAGAACCTGTGGTCACGTTATTGAAAGCTGTTGTTATATACATAAAACTTGAAAATGTGCATTTGTAGGCACATTTAGCTTCTGATGCTCATTTTTGCTACTTCAGCAATTTCAGTTCAGGATTGTTCTGAGTTCAGTTTTTGCTTTCCTTTGCACTGTGGAGTATGAATCTTGTTCTACTTCTAGATTTTACAGCACAATGACAAGGTTTTAGAAAATGGGAGTTAAAAACTAGCAGAGACAGTTATGCATTATTTCACAGATGTATGTTTTCTCAACGACTTTTTAAGTGAAATGTATGAATATGTAGATAATAGGATTCTCTTCTAAGGATTGTTCCCTTTTTTTTTTTTTTTTTTTTTTTCTTTTTTTTTTTCTTAGACCTTGATGACTTTTTGGTATACTATCAAGATAGCTTGTGTTTAATGTGAAAGAGTGTCGCTACTGTTGGTGATGACTAGACTCCATACAAACTATCCCTTGACATTCCATTCTCCGCACTATACACTAATGACAGCACCTGTATTGCTATACCTATGCTTTCATTTTCTGAAACTCACTGTGTCTAATGTATACGTTTCTAAAATTCACTTGTGAAATGTAGTACCCAGAGAGCAGTTTAACAGGCTGCTGCTGGGCAAGCACTGTGCGTGTGAGTGTACATTTGTATTGATACTAGAACACCCTTTTAAGCAAAAATACCCATGCATGGCACGTGTGACCAAACTGATTTAGTTCTAAGTGTTCCTGCATAACACACTTCCAAATTATTTAAAGGGCATAATGAAGGGTTCTGAGGTGCGCTGAACTGCTCAAAGTAATTGCTATAATTGTAGCTACTGATCCATGGCATTTATTGATGTACTTCAACTGCTGATTTTTTTCATCATATCAGTGACTGTGGGTGATGCATCAACTATCTGAATTCACAGCTGTCTACTAAAAATTATTGGTTCAGGTTTGGGGGTTTTTTTTGAGGGTTGGCAAAAATAATTTTTATACCAATAGCAGAAAAGCTTACGCTGTGTTTCTCTTCTGATGAAGCTTTTTATCAGCTTTTTGCTCATGTACTTCTTAGCAACATCTTTATACAACCCATTTAACAAACAAGTGAAAATACTTTACTACTAGTATTTTCCTAGCCATATTAACAAATGATTATTGCAATTCTATTGATATTCTATAGTCTGAACTCATCAGGGTTTCATGTTTTAATGTTTCTGAAACCTTAAAGTACAGGCTGAGAATATAGGTAAAATCAATACACACTGAGATACCAAATCTGTCTTAATAATAAAGCAAGTTTATCACACCAGTAGAATTCTTTCACCAATATATTTTTTTAACATTTTACACTTCTGAAATCGAGGGCAAAACTGGAAAAAAAAATATTCTCTTTCAGAAAGATTTCTAGAGGTTGTTCCTGTCCTTCCCTGAAACGCCTTTCAGCAGACGACATCTGTATCTCATCTATACAAGTGTTTAGCAGGTTCAGTTCCAAGAATTGTCCAGAAAGTTAGCATGGTGAGTCTATAATAGCAATAATGACAAAAATAAATGCAAGTTACTCAACTGAAACTTAAAGATGCTTTTAATCTAATATTTTCCAAATTTTTAGTGAAATACTCAGAAATATTTTACTGCCATTTGAAAGCAAAAAGGCTTGGGGTGTGTGTGTAAGCTTTCTTAAAAAGTGTGGGGGAGAACACTAAGTGCTAATTTAGACTTTTCTTTTTTATGGAATTCCATCAGATCTTTCTTTTATGAGGTTACATGGTAAGGGTCTATCATCCATTATTTTCCACTTCTTAAGAAAGCAGAATAAGACCTTCAGTATAAATTTGCACTCCCAATTTTCTATTTTTTCAGATCATTAAGAAAAAGTGTGGGTGAGATTACAGATCTTTAGCCTTTGGAGACAAGGCTTAGGTGACATTACACTTGATCAGTACTGCCTGTTCTCTTCCCATAACCACTGAATTCACAGGTCAGTTCCAGCTGAATTTGAATGACAGACTGAAATTTCATTCATATTAAGTGGTTGACTAGAAGAAGAATATACCAAATAGTCTCCCCCTTGAGGACAATGGCTGTACAGTTCAGAAATTACACAGTCTGCTTTTCACCAGCCCCATTGTCTCCCATGCAGTGAAGTGAAGATCCTCATGGAAGCAGATATGGTAAGTGGACAAGGATGAAAGGGATTAATTTTACTTTGGGGTTTTTTTCCTTTGTGTCAGGTTTTCCCATTTTACTATATTTCTTTTCAACAAAGAAGAAATGTTTGTAATAACAAAAGCAAACAAAAAACTAGTAGAATATTTGCTGTCTGAAATCACTCAGGTTTTTTTTTAACAGGTGGTTTTAAGTCCACTTTGACCTTTTATGGTGGATTTTCCTAAGCAAGGTGTTGAGCCAGACTTAGCTCCATATGTGGGATTATAGTTTAGGAATCCAGTACTACACGAATGCTTCTCAAAAATGATATAGCATACTAATTATTATGCAGACAAGTGTGAAAGACACAAGTAATTCAGGTGTTGCTTGCCAGTAGGGATTATTGTGGATTTAGTGCATTTATATTTTGTGCTGTGTGTAAATAAGAGTAAAAACATATTTGTGTATTCAACTTTTTCATGTCTATTAAGTTGTTAAATGGAGCATTACTGAAAAAACAAAAGCTTAAACCACTAACAAAATTTGACAGCAAATCTTTGAAAGAATGTCAAGATTTATATTTAAGATGCATGATATAGTTTATTTGCACAAAAATAGATGCTGTTTAACCTTTTGTGACTCTTGGTCTTAAATAAACTGTTGATTTTCAGATATATCCTTAAACAAATAAACTGTTCTTCCTCTCTCTTAAAACCAAACAATTTAGCCTTCTTGATGTACATCAATTGTGCTCCATTACATGTCACATTTTTAGGAAAGGCTACATAAATCATGGATGTCTTCCCCAGAAGAAATTCAAATTTGAAATTTTATTGCTTTTTTATTACTAAGCACATCACACTATTATATTGTTTAATGAAATGTGACAGGCTTTGCTGCAAGAACTATAATGAATACAACAGCTTTTTTGCATTTAACAAGATAAGGTGCCCACATTTTATTTTCAAGATACAAAGTGATTGTTTAGATTGGAGACACATATCGGAATTCAATGTGATGTATATATGTATACATATGTATATTTTTGCAGATGTCTTGCAACTTTATCATGTTTTGCTGGATAGGTCTTCAGAGTGATAGTATCTGATTTTAAAAAAAAAAAATTGAAAAAAAAATTCCCAATTGGGAAAAGATCCATTCTGAAGTTTGCATGTAAAATGGGAATGAGATTTAGCTGATTTTGTTTTACTTTTCACCTCGCTCCAAGGGGAAATACTTTTAGTTTCCTAGACCACAAAAGATTATCAAATAGGTTTTCCTTTTCTCAAGCTTTAATAGTCTTTATTAAAAATACATTAATAATTAGTAAGATTTAAGTATCAGCAGGAATCAATGCTTTGAAACTGACAAAATAAAATGCTTTCTACTTAAAGTAATTGCGTTTAGTATTTTACTTTTTAAAACCCTATTTTATTTCTTTTTTGGTTTTTTACTTTTTTAATTTGAAGAACGTATTCTGTTCATCTAATAGTTTTTTCAACCACTTGTCCAAAATTCCTCCTCGTAGTTAATTCATTGATTGTTTTTTAACTGCAGATGTTCATACTAGACCAAATTTGAAACAGAACATTTAAACAATGTTAAGAAATACTGAAGGGATATTGAGGATCTCATAATTTTTTTAATAGATAGCACAAAATTGAATAGCCATAGTGCTGTAGCTGTTCTGTAACCAATATTCCAGTCATACTTCATTGATGGAGTGGTATTTAAATAGCAAACTTTTCTAAATACTTTTAGAATTTTCTTATCAATCAGTACTTTTGAATGAATTGAACTCTACACTCAGAGTCCTGTCTATTGAGGTAGTTCAAGATAAAACGTCATTTGTTATGCTGTTTATGTCTACAAAATGATTATGAATTGCCTAGTGCATTTAGTGATTCTCTGCGTGGTTGGTGGTATGAAGTTAACTTAGTGGAAAGTTTTGGTATTAACACCTGTGTGTATTATGTATAAGAACTGTAACTGCATGCAGCTGCCTACTGTAATATGAACTTAGAGTAATAAACTTGCATTATTTTAAGTGTGAAGTTCTGAAATGAGGAAGTTTGGCCATTGACTTCTAAATTGGTGATGGTTATTCTGATGAAAGAAAATTGAGAAATTACTGTGTAGTTTATGTTGAACATTCTAGGTTCTTGCATATGTTTAATAACATGGAAAAAAAAAACCTGGGAAGTTACTAATTTCATCAAATTGAAAGTAACTGTTTTCATCAATGAACATACACTTATTTTCTGACGTGAAATCAGACTCGTTCATGAGCAGAAAACTCTTAGCTGGGCAGATGCTCCTTTACAAGAAAATAGGATTGCAGCTCTGAAAAGTGGGTATGCACCCATACCTACATATATCCAGATATAGTTTTCTTGGTTTTGATACTACTTACTTGAAATATTAACCATATTCTAGCCAACTGTGTGAAATGTAGTACATTTACAAACAGCTTGCTTTTACTGCAGGATTTTTTTATTGCTTTATGAAATGGCTGATTTTTTTTTTTTTCCTACAGTCAATTACATTCTTTAAATAAGAAATAAAATACCAATGCTTACAGCAGGATTAGGATTTCTTTAACATGTTAGCACTTCTCTTTCACTTTATTTCTTTTTCAGTCTTTATCTACCCAAGATCATAAATTTTAATGGCATTTTCATCTGCTACAAAATACAGACTCTCTTTGAGTAAGAAAAAACCCAACCCAAACAAAAACAAAAAACCCAAACCAAAAGGCTCAGTGATGAAGACAGTATTCTTTCAGCTTCAATTGTTTATCTGTGTCTTAATAGCTGAATGGACATTCTCGGTAGAATTCAGAAGCAATTTAATCTTCTGGCCTTTTTTGCTGCTTGTGTCCAGGCACATGCAAGACAGAATAAGATCAGTGCTGTCACCTTCCACATAATCCAGTCAGGGGAAGTCAGAGTTTGTAGTTGTTTTCATTAAATATCTCTGACCAGCGAGACTCAACGTCTTTATTGATGGTTTATAGTGATACTGCGAGGTTCACCTGATTAAATCCTAGCCCCCTTAAGTATGGAGGTTATTTAAATAATTGTATATTATTTCCTCACCTCTGTTGCTGAGTATCTTTGCTAATGGGAATGCAGTTGCTCGTGTACATCTGAAATTAGTGATTATGTCAATGATTTAAAAATTCCTACAGTGTTTTACATTTTGTTTAGTTGTGTGTCTGTTCTTTGCCCTCCTGTGCAGTAAGGATGAAGAAGTATTTTAGGCTTTCTTGTATCATTTTGTATGGCTTCAGTGGTAGTGCTTCTCACAAGAAGTTCATTGGTTTTGCAAAGTTGTCAATGTGCAATATAAATATAACTGTTGTTACTGTATAACTAAGCCTCTAAAACACTGTTCTGTTTCAGTAACTCTCTGCATGGAGTAATTGCCACAAAGCAGCCTTATTTCCCAGTACAACTTGCAAAATAAGTGAGGTATTAGGCTGGAAAGCCTCCAGGGAAGGAGAAATTGTCATTGTTGGCTCTATTCATCTGTTGTATGTACAAGGACTCTGACAGCTACCTTGATCACTCTCAAGTTTTTGGTTTGGTTTGGTTTGGTGTTTAATTCTGAATGGTCTTAGTGGTTTGAGAGTTCCTTTACATTTAACACAGAGTGTTGAAAGAGTCGACAAAAAAACTTCTAGACAGCAGAACCAGAAGAATTGCCATAGGACTTTGCAATTTTTATTGCATTACTTGTTTCATTTCCTCTTCTCCTCCTTAATATAATGCATAACATCTAATGGGTAGAAAGGAATACAGAATAGGAAACTTATTCCCTTTCTTAGTATCTTAATATTTTACCTTTCTTCATTTGTAATTTTAAAACAGCATGTTTGATTGAGAGTTAGGAGGTACATGTTAAGAAAATGCTTGGACTGCTTTGTTCTGATACAAAGTGGTTTTTACCAAGCAATTGTAGGGATTTCTGAAACATGGCTCCTTTTCCTTTTGAAATTTGGTGAAGGTATTCCATGAGCTGCTTGGTTAATTGTTGCATGCCCCTGTAATAGGTGTTGTTTTTTTTTTTTTTTGATTCTGCATGTCTGATGTTTCTGCTTTGCTAATTGGGACATACTGTTTAATAAAATTAGCTTAATCTAGAGGTAGTAACAATTTTCTTAAAGTGCAAATATTTATGCTTAAGCCTGTATTTAAAAGCAAATTACTACCTTTTTTTAAAAAAAGAACCACAACCCACTAATTTGCTATTGTAAGAAAGACTAGTTTCTCTTTTTCTTGAAGTCAAAATGTGGTTTGTAAATCTCTGCATATCTCCCTTTGGCTGGTGAGATTGAATCCTACATCATACTGTGGATACAATAACTATGTATTATGATTTCAAACCGGAATAAAATATTGAATATTCTTTAAGTCAGAGTAGTTGGTGTGAGTTGGTGTGTGGCCATACAGAAGCCTCACAAGACAGTTGCATGACAATTGTTTTGATTTTCAGCTGTTTAGCTTACTTGCTTACAAATAAAAATAATCATCTTGCCATCTAAATCTTTTTATTTTTCTCTGTCACTGGTGGCAGTTTGGTAGTTGGGGTTTGGGGGCTTTTTTTGTACTGGAATTTCTTTTATTGTTTCAGTTAAACAATATTATCATGATGATATCTGCCCAGAGCATTCTTAATTGCAACTGGAATACAATACTTCTTGCTTTCCATTAGCATGTGTCTATATAACAAAACCAGTTCTCTCCAGAAAGAGTCACAAATTCTGCTTATTATTAAGCTATAATATAGAACTCTTAACAGAATATGTAAGCAAACAAAATGTATAAGCTGAATTGCTCTCTGCATAAGTGGGCAATAAGAAAGACTTTGCAGGGCCCTTGTTTCATTTGCTTATGAAAGTTTGAAGGTATTTACCTGTCAGGAAAAAAGGCTCATACTGAGGAGTTTTTGACAGAGCCAGGATTGTTGCCTGTGTAATCCAAATACATTTATTTTTAATGTTGACTGCAGTATATCTAGGGAGAAGTACATAGCTAGCAGGAGAGTTTTAAAAATAGGATTGTCAACCTTCTAATGTGTCCTTACTTTTGAGCTTTCAACATCTGACCTAAGTATGCTGTGAATCAAATGAAAATCAAATTATAGCAGCGTAACTATTGTCTCACATCCTGATGTACTGCAAGGAAACAAAGTAAAGGAGAAATAAAATTTCTTTTTATTGCAGGAAAGTCAGCATTTGAAGGACAGTGCTTCTAGTTGACTGAAAGTAGTGGAGACGGGAAGAATATTTCCGTAGACAAATTCAATATGTTGAGGCATTTAAGTGTAATGAAATTTGAGATAAAGTTCTGTGATTTTTATTGATGAAATACTTAGCTTGGTACAGGAACACAATATTATCATGGGATGTTTGCTCTGCTATATAAAACGTTCTGAATATTTGAAAGTATGATTTATAAGAAAAAGTGTTTTGTTTGACAGCTTGCCTTTTTTAATATGCAGTGAAAGCATGTCAGGAATTAGGCTTCCAGCTTCTTTTTAAGTTACTGCATTGGAAGCTGTATTCGCCAAGTTACTGTCTAAATTTTCATAAAAATCCGAGCTACTTGTCCAATTCCTTATGCTTTATAGTGACTATCAAAATATTACATGTGAACTACAAAACTTGATGTCCCCAAGGGAAACTTATAAGACCATTTAATTGCAAACCAAGAGAGTTCACTGAATACTTTGCAGTTCAGAAGCTGAAAGACGACTTAGTGTTTGATCCAAATGGCAATAATAGGTATGTCAAAATCTTGGGGTGATTTAATTTTTAAAGGAGATTCATAAATAAGTTCTCTGAAATTTTTGGCTTGGTCTCTAACCCACTGAGCTGGAGGAGAGGCAGAAAATACTTAAGTATTTTCAGTAGGCATTTTAATTTTCTAAGGCTTAGATAGAGATTGCATAAATAGGGGTGGATACTATTTTTATTTTGTGTATGTAAGTTTGTGTAGTCTTTGTTTCATTTGCTCTGTCAAAGTGCAAAAGAAAGGGTGAAAAAACTCTACTTTTAGGGTTTTCAAGACTGAGGAGGGGAAAATGGGAGCTCATAAGGTCAGTAGGTATTTTAAAACCTTTCTCTGTGGTTCTCAGCTACACTGAAATATGGGGTCTGACAGTGTTCAAGATTACAGCTTGGAATCTTTTTGCTAATTGATTTTTCTAATTAATCTTGGTTTTTCCAAGATATGGAAGTTTCTAGGGCATCACTGATGATAAATACCATCAGTCTTAGGCTGAGCATATATGTAAGATTTATCAATATGATCCCAAAATACTCATTTCAAAAGTACTGTAGAAGAAACTGGTCAAAGATTATCCCATTGCATTGAAAATCAGATATAGGCTATGAAACAAGTTCATAGAATCATCATAGAATAGTTTGGGTTAGAAGGGACCTTTAAAGGCCATCTAGTCCACTCCCTCCCCTCCCCTGCAAAGAGCAGAGACATCTCCAACTAGATCAGGTTGCTCAGATCCCCTTCAACCTGACCTTGAATGTTTCCAGGCATGGGTCATCTAGGACCTCTTAGGGAAACCTGTTCCAGTGTTTCACCACCCTCATTGTGAAAAATTTCTTCCTTATATCTAGTCTAAATCTACCTTCTTTTAGTTTAAAAACATTACCCCCTGCCCTAGCCAATAGGTCCTGCTAAAACATTTGTCCCCATCTTTATTATAAGCCCCTTTTGAGTACTGAAAGTCCACAATAAGGCCCCAGAGCTTTCTCTTCTGCAGGCTGAACAACCCCAAAGAGGTGTTCCAGCCCTCTGATTGTTTTTCTGGCCCTCCTCTGGATCTGCTCAGGTCCATGTCTTTCCTGTGCTGAGGGCTCCAGAGGTGGATGCAGTGCTCCAGGTACAGTCTCACAAGAATGGAGTAGAGGGGCAGAATCACCTTCTTTGACCTGCTGGCCACATGTCTGTTCGTGCAGCCTGGGATATGGTTGGCTTTCTGGGCTGTGAGCACACATTGTCAGCTCACATCATTTTTTCATCCACCAGTACCCCCAAGGCCCTCTCCTCGGGGCTAATCTCAATCTCTTCATCCCCCAGCATGTCTTGGTACTGGGGGTTGTCTTGACCCATGTGCAGGACCCTGCACTTGGCTTTTTTGAACGTCATAAGGTTGGTATAGGTTCACTTCTCCAGCCTGTCAAGGTCCCTCTGGATGGCAACCCGTCCCTCTGACATGCCAAGCGCACCACGCAGCTTGGTGCTGTTGGCACACTTGCTGAGGGCGCACTCAATCCCACTGTCCATGTTGCTGACAAAGGTATTGAACAGCACTCGTCCCAATATCGCCTCGTGAGGAACACCACTCATCTGACTGGAAATAGACCTGAGCAACCTGGTCTAGTTCACTCTGCTTTGAGCAGAGGCTTGGGTTGCATGATCTCCAAAGTTCCCTTCCGACCTCAGATATTATGTCATTCTGTGAACCCAAGGTCTGCCTGAACTTGACCACAAAAGTTCTTTATTCATCAGTCCAGAAGCACTTCTGAAAGATCTTTATTCAAATTTGAAAGTGAGCTTGAAGCTGTATTTGAAAACTACATGGGTTCAGCTCAGGCCTTTGATAGTTTTCTATCAAAATGCATTAATGCATCTGAGTACATGAATATATTAATAAATATGTTGTTAATTCTCCTATACTATAATTGATACTGACTGCAAGTCTTAAACATACTAATTTGACACTATGTTTTTGCTGTGGAACACGCTCATGTTTTAAATCCTCAAACCAAGCAGAGAAACTAATTAATACATGGAAAGTATGCAAGCTTAACCAACCTGGTAATTTTCCTGATTTCTCATAGTTATGAAATGAATAAAACTAAGATATCTTTCTGTGTCTAGAAACAGCACTCACAAAATACTTTAAGGGAAAGCATTCACCCTAAAATACCCAAACTGCAATTCTTTTTTAGAAGAGCAGAAAATGAGGGACATAAATTTTATTTTTTTTTGCTTTGCAAGTATTGTGCAGATGAAATCATTAAGGTATTTGCAATAAGCTTTATTGTAAATTAAATACAAGTTATTCTGCAAGTGGAAATTAATGAACAAATATTTTGTTAGGATTAAGCCTCTGATTCTTTCCCTTCAGTTAGTATGAAAAGGGTAAACCTTTGACAATCTTCTAGTTTGTTGCTATGATTTAGTAAGGGGAAAAATGGGTATTTAACTTAGGCAGGATGAGGAAGCATCTGATTAGCTCTGCAAATGCATTTTGGATACAAAGTACTATATGAAATATTCCATCTCTGTTTTAATGATTGGTTATTATAATGAAAAAGAAATTTGTGAGCTAACTGGCTACACAGATGGTGTTCCCAGGTGATAGTTTTGCTTTGGATTCAGAGAAATGAGGTATTCTGCAATTTAATGTTGTGTCCCCCAGAATTAGTCACTACTGACTAAGACAGGTTTTGAAAAAGAATAATGAAATATGGAGGTCTTACTGCAAAAGCAAGAACTGTTCTATTCCATGATATTTTCAGCAAGTTAAGTCACGGACAAACAGATAAGCTTTTACAACTTACCAAAAAAAGATACAAGAAAAATCAATTAGGAATTTAAATGGATCTGAAGAAATATTTAATGTTTTCATGAAGGTATAACTGGGAATGTGGTACCGAGCCATTCTTTGTTGAAAGTGAAATGCTCATTTCCTGTCAAAATACCACAGTTTCTGAAATATTTCACTTGAATAATGTGTAATCTTTACTTATTTATTTATTTTAGCCTTGGGAGGAGGACATATCTGAGACCAAAATTTCATGCTGATCAGATTATCACGTCATCCATACATTTTGTGATAGATGCATTTTGCCTTCCAAAAGGATGTCAATTCTGTTTCAGCAGGCAAATCCACATAGTTATATGCACTACCGCTTCTGTCAGGATTTTGCCAAAAGGATGGAGTCAGGTTTTCTTGAAGGAGTTCTAGTGTGTTGGGACTTCATATTTCATGTGCGGTGGTAAGAATGAGATGAGATGAATGCTAGCCATGCAAAACTGCAGCATCAGCCAGTCACAATTTTAGCTGTTGAATGTCTAAGCTCCTGCTAGAGTTAGGATTAAATAGGGCTTACATGATGCATCTGTTCTGCTTGACTAGCCTTTGGAAGTCCATTATCTAGTCAGTGTGCTTGATGAGAGTGCTCTTCTGAATGCCTTTCAAGTGTTGGTAAAAATGTCTCCAGGATTTGCAGAAGTTGGTCTCTAACCAACACAAAAATTACTGTAGCGGTGATATCTAAACACAGGGCTTCCACTCTTCTTTTATGATGGAAGGAACCACAAAAGAAGGTTTGCAAGTGAGTGCTAAATTTCTCATTTTGTTGGTTTCTGCTTTAAAAAAAAAACCCCACCAATAAAAAAACAGTGATTTGCAAGCTAAATGAAATTGGAGAAGTTTCCCTTGGAAAATGCATCTCATTAACTATATATTGTATAACGATTAAATATATTCTAAAGAATTACTTAGTTATACACTTGTGAGAGTAGCTATCTAGTATTTCTCAGCATGACTTGCAAAGGAAATAATTTTTTTTTGTATTCAGTAATAGTAGATGAAATGAACTTGGATTCAATGTCGGTTGGGTAATTTTTCTTTTATTTTGAAAATTTTAGGGGATGCTGGGGAGTTACATCCATCTGTACTAGTTAAGCTTTCTTTAGGACATCACGATAGTGAATCTTCAGTATTTGTATGACTGGATTTTTTTTAAAAACCAGTGTCAAGGCTACTGCTTGAAGCAATATGGGAAAACAATACTACTTCAAATCTCTGATGTCTGCAGTTCATTGTGCATGCAGGTAGAGTTACCAAGATATGTCCAGAACAATTACTGAGCCATTAAAAAAAAATAAATTAGAAAATGTATTTGAAAAAAACCCAAACACACACGCCCCCAGCCCCACCCTGTCTTTATTATGCTGAAAAACTAGCCTGTTCCATCCAGCCACTGTCTGGACTATCCATTGCTTGTGACTTTAGTTAGACACCTGGTTTCAAGTAGCTTGAGCGCCCTAAACAAACAAACAAATCTCTGAAGTATCTCCAACTTTCAGATTGCAAATGCATCTCATGCAGAGTTTGTGACTTAGTCAGCTGCTGGCTGGGATTGTTTCAGGAGCATTCTTCCTTTCCTGTTGCCCCCCACATGGATTGAGGACACCTGAAGTTGTCCTTACATATAGATTAATGGGAGTAATTTTACTGTGCTTTGTTGCTACTGCTTTGTTTGCAGCATTTGCTTAACCGTGAGTAGCATACAAAATGGTTGCCTTCACTGTGTTAGAAGTTACAGTCCTTTTAACTCCTTCTGAATAATCCCATATAAAAGCTGTATGCAGGTCACACATAAGCTTTAATAACAGAGGCATTTGAGAAGGAAAAAAAGTTCCTGTGGGTGTCCAAAACTAAACAAGCATAATAAAAATACTTTCAGAAATTCACTGTGATGACGCTACTTAAATTATTGAAAATAATTGAATCACAACCAGAAAGAAAACTAGCACGATCACGTTATCTTCTTAGACCAACAAGTTTGAAGTTTCAGGTGCCTGTGGACAGTCTTCCAAACAAGCACTAGCCTATTCCCTGAAATTTAAGGGCTGATTTGAAGTGCTGCACATATTTCTCATATTCCTCTAGATCAGTATTCCAAGCAAGCACTGATCTATTCCCTGAAATTCAAGGGATGATTTTATGTGGTGCACATATTTCTCATGCACACCAAAGAAATGTAAGAAAACTAACATAGGTTGAGATGGAAAGCCTTAGGTTTGTGCTCCAATGTCCCAATCTTGTGATGGCTTCAACCAAAAATGCCAACAATATACAGGCCTACTGTTGTAACTGAAAAGTTTCATATTTGTATAGCTCTGTTCACCTAAGAATTTAGCATGCTTTACAGCACATCAGGTCTGCAATTCTACTGCAGAATACACCCATTTACAAAAGATAAACTGAGCCATGAAGTTCACAATCTGAAAGAAATTCCAACTCTCTCCCTTTGTGAAAAGAAACTGCTTCAGAGCTCCACATTTTCCTTTGCTGCTCTTCCAGCAACTGCTGTTGTCTGGAGAGGACATTAATATGTTGGACAGAAGCCTGAGCTCCAGCCCGTGTTCTTCTTGGTAATTGGATGCTGAGTTTTGTGGAAGGGGTATCTGATCTCATCTGCCCAGAGTGCATCAAGAATGCATTGTTGAGCAAGGAGAGAAAGAGCAGTGTATCTAACTAAATGTTTCACTTAGGCTTTTCAGGCATTCAGGACTGCAGCCTTCACTGTGGAATGGTAATCAGATTCAAAATGCTCTCTTTTATGGTGAGTAACAGTGGAGGTAGAGAAAGGAGCAAAACCAAAAGAAAAAGCAGAAAGGAAGGGGGAAACCTCCCCAAGAGGTTGAGGTTGTGAACAGATAGTTCAGGTCTTTGTGTACAGATAATTAATAGATTTTTCAATAGCAGAAACTTTTATAACATATTCTGCAAGATTATAGCAGTCCCTGGAAAATGCCTGTTGCAAAGATATGTGAGGTGGATCACATTCTGTTTGTAATTTTATACAGCTTTACACTTCTTGCTTTATTGGCACAGTGTACTGCAAGTTCAGGAATACAGGAGAGGTGTTCATCTTGCATTCCAGTGTCGGTACAGGTAACCACAGATTTTGATACTTTTAAGTTGCATCTTAACATTTAATTTCTTTTTAAAAACAGGGGTTTATCTTTTAAAGCTTTTAATTAAATTAATTTCTAAAACCTTTCACTAATTTTTCATATTTCAGGTTTAATCATGAGAGATACCCATTATAGATTTTACAATGTTGTCATCTTGCTTTAATAATTTAATCCAAATAACGCTGTAAGCATTCATGTCTCCTTCAGTCTTTGGTTTATCAAGCTAAATGAGCCAGTCTGCTCTTGTAACTTCAGCTATTCATTTCATTGTGCATTTTACCATTTTTGCCTTTGTACCCTTTCCAATTTGCGTTCATCCTTCTTGAATTTAAGTAACCAGAATTTTACATACGTTTGAAAATAGGCTTTGGTGCTTTATAAGCATTACTTTACCTTCTCATCTGATACATTTCTAGGCTTTACTTTCACAGATGGCATGAACCAATTTAGTAGCTTACTGTTGCTGAAAGAGCAAGGTCCTACTTCTCTCCCTCTGCTTACCTTCCATTGATCTGCTTGAGGGTAGGAAGGCTCTACAGAGGGCTCTGGACAGGCTGGATCAATGGTACAAGGCCAATTGTATGAGGTTCAACAAGGCCAAGTGCTGGGTCGTGCACATGGGTCATGACAACCCCATTCAGGCCTACAGGCTTGGGGAAGAGTGGCTGGAAAGCTGCCTGGTAGAAAAGGACCTGGGTGTATTGGTCAACACTTGGCTGAATATGAGTCATCAGTGTGCCCAGGTGGCCAAGAAGGCCAGTAGCATCCTGGCTTGTATCAGAAAGAGTGTGGCCAGCAGGACTAGGGAAGTGATTGTCCTTCACTTCATCCTGTATTCGGCACTGGTGAGGCAGCACCTCAAATACTGGATTAAAGCAAATCTTTATTTTGATTCAGCTGTTCATGAAATTATAGCCAAAGACCATCACAGCCTTTTCCACGGCCACATTAAGCAGTTTTCTTCCTATAAAATATGCTGTTCACTGCCAGCTGCTAGCGTCTCCAGAATTTAACAGAAATTATTGTAGGCTGTTGCATGTATCTTGATTTGTAGTATTGAACTACATCCTGTTTCTCTTGCTTTGATCCGCAGTGACATCCAGTTTTATTACTGCACTTTGCCATGTACCGACAGTGCAGTCTTATCTTCTTGTTAGGACCTTCATTGGAATGACAGTATTTGTATAAGGGCTGCTTATGGAAATACTAGATACTACTTGTCTTCTCAGCTGATCTTTGACCAACTTTGCCTCAAACACTAGTTACCTTGCTGAATTAGTTCAGAACAGCAAAATTGATGGGGCTTTTTGAAACACTTCTGTCTTTTGATTATTGTTTTCTCCTAAAAAGATTTTAAAGCTTTGCATGCATTCAAGATCACATCAAGTTTTAAAATCATCCAGTAGCTGTTTCAGCCTTAACTACAGCTGCAGGCATTATTTGTAGTGCTATTCTGAGTTGCTGTTTTCCAGTCAGATAGGAGCAAGGTTAGTGTTATTTAAAATCCTAGTTAATGGACTTGCCTTTTCTTTTCCAGCTCTTTTATTATTATGGAGTGAATGCAAATCTGTTAAACAGTGTTTTCCTCAGCCTCCTCTCTTTTAATGGGCCGCACTCCACTCTGAATAAGTATTTATATGACTGGGGCTCAAGGAAGGAAGAAAATTTATTCTTAAGATGATCTTTTTCATTTAAAAGATGAATGGCTTATACAACCCAGTGTCTGTCTTCTGTCATCCAGTTTCTTTGAATTTTCTCTAACTAGCAGACACTGGTTTATGTTTCTTATGTAGTGTGGCATTCAAGTACATCACACAATCACAGGGGTTGGAAGGGACCGCTGGAGATCATCTAGTCCAACCCCCTGCCAGAGCAGGTTCACTTAGAACAGGTTGCACAGGATGGCGTCCAGGGGATTTTTGAGTATCTCCAGAGAAGGACACTCCACAACCTCTCTGGGCAGCCTGTTCCAGTGCCCTGCCACCCTCAAAGTAAAGAAGTTCCTCCTCATGGTGAGATGGAACTTCCTATATTCAAGTGAGTGCCCAATCCCCCTTGTCTTGTCGCTGGGCCCCACTGCAAAGAATCTGGCCCCCTTCTCCTGGCACCCCCCCTTTAAGTACTTAGAAGCATTGATGAGATCCTCCCTCAGTCTTCTCTTCTCCAGGCTAAAAAGACCCAACTCCCTCAGCCTTTCCTCAGAAGAAAGATGTCCCAGACCCCAAATCATCTTCGTAGCCATTTGCTGTACCCTCTCCAGCAGTTCCCTGTCCTTCTTAAACTGGGGAGCCCAGAACTGGACACAGTACTCCAGATGTGGCCTCACCAGGGCAGAGTAAAGGGGGAGGATGACCTCCCTCTACCTGCAGTTGTTTATTAAAATCTTTATTTTAAGTGTGTATTTAATTGTACTTACTTAGGGAAGAGTCCATCAGAATGGGGCTGAATGCCTCTAATCCTGATAAAATGAAAACTGGATGTGGATGTTGCTGCCTGCAATGTCTGTGTCTGTTCCTGGTGGAACCAGTGGGCAAACTCGCCATTGGATTCCCACAAATACAGCAGCTGGCATTCAGCACTTGGGCAGTCTTTAATGCATCGTTAGACCACAAAAATGCATGAAAAAGCAATATAGTAATAATTGTCATTTTGGTAAAATGTTTTCAAATGCTAAGGGCCTAAGGAATTGCATAATGTAAGTGGTTTTGGTTTTTAGCTTGATATGTTTTGCTTGACAGCTGGTTGTGGTTTTTTTACACACTTTAGAAGTATAAGTGGCCTGTTGTATTATAAATTAGTAGTGTTATAAATAGACACAAGTATAGGAGCGTGTATGTATTTAAGATATTGATGCCAGATTTGTATAAATATTGTGCCATGATGAAGTGTCTTCAACCTGGAAAAATTGCATTATTATAACTCTTTCCTTTTTAAAAGTAGGATACTCATTTTGAAGATTGAATTACACCCATTTATCTGGGTCTGTAAAAGTGAAAAAAGAATATATTGTCATACCAAGATTTTTTTTGTACACTGTCTAGCTCACACACACAACCTCTTCATCATATTTGTTGCATGCTTTTTAGTAAATAGAGCTGACTGAAAATAAATAACAAAGAAAGGTAGAAGAGAAGTTTATTACTGAAATGCAATTCAAAGAAGATGAAATTCTTGGTGAATCCTGCATCACACAGCTTGTAGTAGTAAAAGGTCATAAATAGTGTATTTAGGTGGAGCTTGACTTCATGTGATGCTCAGACCTGGTCTGTTGTTTCAGGACAAACTTAAGAGTTCAAAAGCTTATCTTTTGCAAGATAACCTTGGAAACTCTGCAAGTACAAGTTCCCAGCTTTGGCGCTGTAAATTCAATACCGTAAAACTTAATTTGAATATGCTGCCTCTTTTCTCTGTTCATCATGGAATACTGTAAATCTTCTAACATGAGAAAAATGAATAATATTCTTTAGCTCTCTAGAAAGCAGCTTCAAAATTAATTGGACTTCTCTATAGAAAAGCCATATATTAAAAGTACGTGTACACAGAAGTGGCAACAGTAGATTTGCAAGTACGGTTTTTAACCCGCAGGGTTAAAATATATTTTTCATGATTCTGATATTCTCTGGTTTTACCTCTCTTTTAGCAGACTTGTTCAAAGCATTTTTTGAGACAAAGGAACTTCTGGTTTACTCAGATGAGAATCAGATTGGAAAAAATTAATGCAATATGCAGATCATTGAAGTTTAGTTTTAACCTGAAGGTAACTTTTTGGTGTCTGAATACATTTGTCTCTGGCACAGAAGATAAAATTAATGCACCTCTCTTTTTAAATACATTTTGCTAAGTAGACAATGCAGTTAAAAAAAACCCCAACCAACAAACCAACATGTTGAAGATTAAAGGAACCAAGAGGGGAACTCATAGAGTTTATCTTCCTGCGAGATGCATTTGTTACAAACATGAATAGTAAGAAAGATCAAGACTTATATGTGGTAGAAGAAAAACCTTCCTACAGGACAGGATCTACTAATCACAGGTTTCAGTCTAAGGTATACTTTAAAGCAGCATAGCTCACCAGTTCTGCAGTCTGTCCCTCCCTTTCTGGGACTTGCAGAACTGCAATTTAAACTTCCCAGTGTAATGATATATCATGATCACAGGATTGGTTTTACTTATTTTGTATTTTGCTAAACTGATAACCCCTCCCTCCAGGTGTCCACTGGGATATCTTAAAAAATACGTACTCACTTAGGTCCAAGTAAATGGGTGGGGTAAGGACTTACAGAGCTATATGTAATTGCAGAAATAGTTGTATCGCTCAGATTATGTTAATGCTAAAATGATTATGTGCACTTTAGCTGAATGGTTGTCTCATTCTTCCAGCTGTGCCTTGACAAATTACCGTAGAAATAACCATTAATTATCTGATCTATAAAGGGAGAAATCATTTGATCTTTTTCCAATTATTACTGAGTAATTAAATGATAAATTACCCACATGTAAACTAATCTGTATATAAAAAAACAGTACCTAAGATTGGAAGGGTCTTTTAATGTGGTACAGAAGAAGTTAAGTGGGAGCTAGTGTTAAAGGATTCTAACTCACAAGCATAGTGAAAAATGTGGGGGTATATAGTCTACTGGAAAAGTGAGGGACAGTGAGACTTAGAGATTTATTTTTGCTCTTTATAATTCTCAAACAGATTTGCGGTTCCTGCAAAAAATTGTGCTTGACTTAAGAGCTTTTATTAATAACTTTCATTTTATTAGCTACCTGCTATATAACCATAAGGATATCTGTTTCTGTAAGAACATATTATTCTAGATTAGGGGATTGTTACATTCCTCCAAGCAATGCTTTGAGCCTGTTTCCTGTATTTCAATAAAGCAAAGAATAACATTCTCCCTGAATGGGTCACAGTTTAAGAAAAAAAATTCTTTTTTTGGTCTTTTACAAGTAAGAGAAGCGCTGACATTGAATTTGGAATTTTGGAAAGATCACATATGAACAGTCTGTACAGATTAGCAGTGTCTTTAACACAAAACTTGAGCTGAGTTTAGTTTAATTCTAATTCGATTTAGCTAGCATCCATTTTCCCCAGTAAATAGCTTTACTTATATGTGTAGATTCTTGGCTGATATTACTGGCTGGTAATACTTACTCTATTTAGAGATTTGTACATTTTCTTATCAGTTTGGCAGTTGAAATAAAGTCCGTAAAAACTTTCGGTTTAGATTGTCCACATATATTGTAATATTCTTCACATAAGGGAAAAACTGGGGAGAAAAAGGCCTTAGGTAAATAAACATGTTTTGTTTGAAACCAGACTACATAATTCACCTTGGTTTGATGCTTTTGAACTTTGTATTATTACATTTAGAAGTATTTCTGTGTCTAACATATAAACATTTCCTACAGAGTGTGTCAAAGTTGACCTTTCTGACTTGGTGGGGAAAAAATCCAAGCTAAGATATGCATAAAAATTCAGCACAAAAGGTGTATTTCAAGCTGAACCAGAACTGCACTTGTGGAGGGGCGAACACCTCCTCCAAATCAGCCAACTCTTTTTCTGACTTAATGGGGTTTGTGCAACCCAGAACTTGAGTCTCCTTTTCATGGGGAAGTTATTGGATTCTCCCCCATAGTGTGCTTAATCAATTTCAGTGAGAAATTTAGTTGACTCTTTATCTAGGAGGTCATTCTAAATTATCGGCCATTGCCATCTCTTCAAAGGACTAACAGCATTGTTAAGAATTTGGCTTGGAGTTAACTTGAAGAAAGAAAAAACATAGACAATAAGATACACTTTTTTGTCCCTTTTTCTTCTTTATCTCTGCTCTCCCCTCTCCCCCTCCCCCCCCTTCCTTTTTTTTTTTTTTTCTCCCCCTGGAAGACATTTTAAGGAGAAAGGGAATCAGTCTGTGCAGCCCATTTCCTACTGTGATTCAAAGTCCAGTGGAAGGCTAGACAACAAAATCCTTGCTAAAGTTATATGCATCCATAATGCCCTGGAAAATTTTTTATCATCTATACCAATTTTCAAATATCATGATCATTTCTTACTGTATGTGGGGTTTTTTTCCTATAAAAAATCATTACTAATTCAACAATTAAAGTAGGTATAAGAATTGAAAAAATGAGCATGCCATCTCTCCTACAGTTTACTGTTTCTGATGATTGTTCTCTAACAACCTGAAAATAATGGAAGCACCAAGAACACCACTATGATTTTGGTATGTAACAGGCTTCAAATCTGAGGCTCACAACAAGACACTTGTTCATAAAACTGCTTTTTCTGCTGAGGAGTCTTCCTGCTGATGATTCCTAGTACTCACAAGAATTGCAGTAGTTCTTAATTTTTCCCATTTTTAAGTGCTGAAAACAACCTGAGAAATTCATTAATGATGTGTTCTTAGAGCTTGCTTTAACACTTTAATTTTTCTTCAATTTCTGTTTGCTTGTAGTTTCTAAAATCATAAAAATGTAAAACATCAGAAAGCCTTTCATTTTCCATGTGAATGGAAATGTTATTTAGCTGTCTTTCAAATGGGCAAATACAAGCTTGGGAAGAAAACAGACTTCAGAAAGTCAGCACTTTTGTTGCCATGATGCACGTGATTTTTTTTTGTGGGGAATGTGGGTACTCAAATGTTTTTTCCCCCCCTTTATCTGAAAAAATGATACCCTTTCAAGATAGGTTTTAGAGGTATGAAATTAAGCACAGAGAAAATTCCAGTTCCTTCCTTTTGATGTTAGTATAGGAGTCAAGCACGGTATTGCTATTGTTGTCACATAATGAGATGATTACTACCTATGGAAAGGCTTTACTAAATTAAAAATCACTTAGTAAAGCACCCTTACTTTGATAATTAGAGACATCACTTGCAAGAATTAGTCTATAATCAGTCTTTTCAGCTAGTAAATGGAGAGGCATAAAACTTGCAAAATTTAAAAGCTAATCAAAATGTTGAGGAGGCACAATACTCTTAGACAGGCACTAGATTCAGAGACACCTTTCTCAGTCTTCCTCAGCTGCTGGTGATTCCTTCAAGTGTTGGATGGGCTGGCTGATCTTGTGTTCCTGGTGGAGAAAGCTATTCTAACTGTTGATGGTCTTCAAAGCTGACTTTTCTTTGCTAGGTATGTCTGTGACAATGTGCAAATCCTGCTTACTGTTTGCATGAGCAGATAATCATTTTCCAAAAGTGCATATTCAAAGATGGTATGTAAATGCATTTTGAAATCGCAGGTATTAGGATTGAAGAAAAATTAGTGCAAGTTAGCAGTCCATATGCTTTTAGGGATCCTGTGTATTCTTCTTCGACCTCTCTGCCTGAAAGGGCTTTTGTAAATTGGTGGGCTTCTGTGCTTCCTTTGTTTTAGCTGTGGTTTACAGAAACACTGCAGGATATTTTTGGAGGTGAGTTTTTATTTTTCTGTTTATGTAAGCAATGCAGATAATATTGTGAGGTATTTATGTTCATGTTTGAATTGAAACCCCCAAGGAGCAGGAGACAGTAAGCCTACTTTCTGATAGAAGAGTGCAATGTGGTTAGCATTGGATTACTGATTTAACCTCCTCTGCTTCTGTTCTGGCACTGCAGTCATATCAACGTTCTGCCTGCTATTGGAGTTCATTAGTCTCGTCTCATCAGCTTCAATAAATAGAAATTTATTTTTAAAATAGTAAAACTCTTAGTTAAATCATTAATTATGATTCTGAAGCAAGACAACTTCATGAATCAGAGGTAAGAAAATATCAAGTGGAGACAGTGCAGCTAGTGCAGAATTTTTGGAGGGGCAAACCTATCTGTCATCAATCCGGCAGTGACATACTCCATTGAGCATTGACAGGTAAAAAACTAGACAGCTGCTCAGATTGTGTTGTGCTAAATTAAGGTAATACCTTATAAAATTGCTACATTAGTAGAGAAGTAGAGCACCCCCTCTTCTTTTGTTTTTCTTTTTTTTCTTTCAGGCAAGGACATTTGAGGAAATAATGCAATCGTATAATGATTCTACAATTAAAAATGTGGAGGAATCAGAAGTTGAATTTGCAGGTCTATTTCCAGTCTAGGAACTGTGATGATATTTTTATCTGCTGTTCGACTACAAAAGAACACTGGATAAACAAGTAAAGAAGATCTTTATCTGGTAGACAGAATGATACACGGACCAGGGAGAGTGAGGCACAATAAAAAGGGCTCGTAATTGTGTTTCTTTGGACAATAGGGAAAATATGGGTCCTCTCCAGAAGGAAACAGCATACCTGGTCACCTAGGATATGGGCAAGGCGGAGGTACTCAATGACTTTTTTGCCTCAGTCTTCACTAGCAAGTGCTCTAGCCACACCACCCAAGTTGCAGAAAATAAAGGCAGGGACTGGGAGAATGAGGAACGATAAGAGAAGACCAGGTCTGAGACCAGCTGAGGAATATGAAGGTGCACAAGTCTATGGGACCTGATGAGATTCATCCACAGGTCCTGAGGGAACTGGAGAATGAAGTTGTCAAGCCACTATTCGTCATATTTGCGAAGTTATGGCAGTCTGGTGAAGTTCCTACTGACTGGAAATGGGGGAATATAACCCCTGTTTTTACAAAAAATAAAAAATGAAGACCTGGGGAACTACAGGCTGGTCAGCCTTACCTCTGCCTGGCAAGATCATGGAGCAGATCCACCTAGAAACTAAGGCACATAGAAAATAAGGACATCATTGGTGACAGTCAATAGGGCTTCTCTAAGGGCAAATCATGCCTGACAAATTTGGTGGCCTTCTACAATGGCATTACAGCATTGGTGGATAAGGGAAGAGCAACTGACATCACCTACCTGGACTTGTGCAAGGCATTTGACACTGTCCCATACAACATCCATGTCTCTAAATTGGAGAGAGATGGATTTGACTGATGGACCACTTGATGGATAAGAAATTGGCTGGGTGGTCGCACTCAAAGAGTTGCGGTCCATGGCTTTATGTCCAAGTGGAGACCAATGACGAGTGGCATTCCTCAGGGGTTGGTACTGGGACAGGTGCAGTTTAACATCTTTGCAGGCAAGATGGATGTTGGGATTAAATGCATCCTCAGCAAGTTTGCTGATGACACTGAGATGTGTGGCATGGTCAACACGCTGGAAGGAAAAAATGCCATCCATAGGGACCAAGACAGGCTTGAGCAGTGGGCCCATGCCAACCTCATGAAGTTAAGCATGAACAAGGCCAAATGCAAGATCCTGCGCGTCAGTCAGAGAAATCCCAAGCACAAATACAGGCTGGGTGGAGAATGGATTGAGAATGAGGCTGGTTGAGAGCAGCCCTAAGGAGAGGGACTTGAGGCTGTTGGTGCATGAGAAGCTCAATATGACCCTGCAATGTGTGCTCGAAGCCCAGAAAACCAACGCTATCCTGGGCTGCATCAAAAGAAGCATGGCCAGCAGGTCTATAATGACAGGCTGAGAGAGCTGGGATTGTTCAGGCTGGAGAAGAGATGGCTCTGGGGAGACCTTATAATAGCAGCCTTCCAGTACTTAAAGAGGGCCTGCAGGAAAGATAGAGAGGGACTCTTTATCAGGGAGTGTAGCGATAGGATAGCGTAGGCTGGATAGGGCTTTGAGCAACCTGGTCTAGTGTGAGGTGTTCTTGCCCATGGCAGGGGGGTTGGAACCTGATGATCTTTAAGGTTGCTGCCAACCCAAGCCATTCTATGCCTCTATGATAATAGCATGTATTTGTTTTAGGGAAATTGTCCCTACACTGTTCTCTTAAGAGGGTTATTCCTTTGTCTTAGGGGAAGATTCTAGGCAGAAACATTAGGTACACTTGGAAAAATACGCTTTTTTCCCCTCAAATGCCCTTGCCTGAAGGATTCTGGAGCATTCTTCTTGCTAGTTGCCTAGGTCTTCAAAACTTTTTGTAGAAGTATGTGATGCTCCCTAAAGTTTGAAAAAAACAAATCCAATTACTGAGCTCAGTGAAAGTAAATGCAGCTTGGGATAGTACAGGATTTTAGGATTTTCATTGAATATCATGACAGAAACACTGTTCTTCACAAGCAGTTAGCCATATTCACACAATCATAATTTTTGCTGAAGGTGCTAACTCATTTTTAGCTTAACTGCCCAAGAAATATTTGTGATCCTGCAGATGAAGACATTGAAGTTCTGTGTCCTATATGAGATATTTTATGTAAATTCAATGTTGTTTCATATTACACTCTTTATTTATGTTTAACAACTAGGTTTTTATAGAGAGATTTTATTTTTTCTAATCTTTAATGTGGGAGTAAAACTGTGAGTAAGCCTGGTTTTTAAAACTGGGATCCTGAGACTTGAATAGTCAAGCTCCCTAAAGAACTTCTTAAGGACACAAAAAAAGTGATCGATGTCTTAAATCTGTTATTAGACAGACCCAGGGAAAAAGTTGTGCTTCCAGAGACCAGCAGTAACCAGGAAAAGTCTGACATAACAGCAAGGTGATGGAGTCCGCAGCTCAGTGCATACTGAGTGAGTTGGCATAACTAAGAGTAGAAGAGGTGGAAGAACTGTTCTCCAGATGTCAGTGCATATGAAATCTTCCATAATATAGCCTTTTAGATATTTAAGCCTTTCTGCATATCTTACAGTCCATGTTCCTGACAGTCTTTTAAGAAACATCACATCTTTGTAGATAATACTTTCATATTTGTGTGAAGTGTTATTTTGTAAACAAGAGTAAATGCAGGAAGGAAAGACAACCTTGCACTTGCTTTGTTTTTTGGTTTTTGTGTTTGTTTTTTTTTCTTGCATCCTCTTTCAGCTAGCTCATGTAAGAGAACAGTTGTATCTTCTGCTTCTGTGCCTTTGAAGACAGCAGAAGACAGGGAGACTTTCAGTGACACTGTTTACATATTTGTTTTTCCATATGTGTATAAATATATATTATATATACTGCTTTATAGACTCCCTGCTATATACATATTATATAATGATAAGTCTGTTATATATAATATCAAGGGATTCTGTACTGTAATTCTTGCTAGCTTTCCTTTAAAATAGTAATAATGTGAATAATGGCTGTTTAATCACCTACTCCTCTTGGCAGCTGTTTCAACAGAAGACTTAGCAACATAATGTATTCCTGTAGGATCCTGTCATACTTGCTTTGCAGGTGTTAAAGAAGCTGGTGTCATATTTTACCAACAGTGCCAACTGGCATAAAGCTGTCTCTGCTTGAATGTATGTAAAACTCTTCTGAAATCGGAAAAATGTTATATTTCAAAGCATAAGGAGTGGCTCAAAAGACTTGAGCCACTGTCATATCATTAGTATTTGCAAGGAGTGGAGTTTAGACATTTTGGTAGCTAAATAAGAAAAGGTCTGTGATGATGATATTGCTAAGGCTTAGAAAAAAGACAAATTTAAATTCTGTTAAACTTCTGTCTTCAGAGTTGCCTTTTTTTTTATTTTATTTTTGGAAGAAGTAGCTTCTGTCTCCACTTTTCTTTTACCACTGATGAGAGGTGACTTTTTTATTAATACGTTATTGCCTGTGGGGAACCAATACACATGCTAAATTCTATTAAAAGTAATTCCAGGGCTCACCCACGCATGCAGTAATTATGATTGTGAGCATCCAAGGAAAATGAGTGTATAATGTCTTAATTAAAGCAGGGTAATACAATTTTAGTTACAGATTAGATAATTTTAAGACTTTAGAATGTTAAATTTCCTTTTTTTTTTTCAGGTGATTAATATTGGTATAGCTATTTTGATAGCACATTGCCCTGTTACTATAAGTTTTGTTGGGGTAGGAAAACACACAAAATCTGAAAGTCTAATCAATTAGAAAAGTTGTGTTTATTTTGGTAGACTGTGTTTACTTGATAGTCACTTAGTTACTTGCTCAAGAAAAAAATCTGCGTGCATGATAGTGAAGAAAATAGTTTCTGTAGTACACTGTATAACCTTGGTTTCATCTTTCTCATTAACTCCAGTAGTATATTGAAGTTTGTTGTCTGAATTTCTAGTTTGGTTTTCTATGGTAAATTCAAGCTCATGTACATGTTAATGTTATCTTGAAGCCAGCCTGTGTTCTGAACCTTAATGATGCTGAACTGGTTTTGCAGTAAAATAACTGAGTTGCACCAGCTGGAGCTTTCCCAGTTCTGTTTAGACATCTGCGTGGTAACTCTGTAGAAATCAGTAGCAATTTTTGTGTATTTTGATGTATGGTATACAATAACTACAATTTCACCAAATAAATGTATGGCTAAAAATCACAGATAACTGAAAATATGTCTACACCGCCTTTAGTGATTACTATATTGTGTACGCTTAAGGAAGCCTGTGTGAAAGTAGATAGCTTGAATACTGGCAGCACGAAGTTTAGCTAGGGATAAGTGCTTGATTATTACCTATTTTCTTGGGTAACCTACCGTGAATCTCTTTACTCTGCAGCTATACTGATCTCAAAACTGCAAAAGCAAAATTACTGGTTGTACCATCAAGTTTAAAACTAGCCCCAGCATTTTCATGTGGCACTTGCCATCATAGCAATCTTTTTATAGGGTCCTGGCTCCTGACTGCTACCCAATATTGAAAGATAGAGTATCAGGATCACTTTATCAGGCAGAAGTATTGTTTCTAGTATTCTGGATGGTTATCTAGATGCTTTTGGTATTTTTCTGAATTTCAGCATAGTGGGATTTACACATAGCCCGCAGAAGAAAATCCTCTCATCAATTTTAGAAGAGCACAAGTCAAGTGCTCTTCTTGCTTCTTCCTGCTCTAAGCAGGACAGAGGCAGTCTCATCTACCCATGGCCTCCACCCCCTAACACTGTCACTAGCAAACAGAAAGCTCCCTTCCTGTTGTCTGCCAGCTGCTTCTTCTCTCCTGCCACCTTGAGTTTCCACCTTGGTATGTTCATCTTGCTTCTGGCTCTCCTAATATGCCTTAAACACTTGTACTACTTTCAGCTCACACTATGCCATCTTCAGCCTGGGCTAATCAGCATTTCCTTGGGGAATTTACAGCCATTGTTTCCCTTACTGGGCAGCAATTAGGTCCTTAACAGTTTTCACATGGAAGCTGTTAGAAGGGTTTGGTACAGAAATGGCTATAGAAGGGCAGCAGTTACTCCAGCTGGAGGTCCTAGCTCTTTGTCATCCCAAGATGTGTGCAAGTGATCATTTTGTTTTGCAGAATTCATCAGCTAAAAGTCTGGAATTAGTGGAGGCAGCTGCACTTTGGATTGAGTTTGAGGGTTTTTACAACAAGTATCTGTGTCACAGTGCCTCCAGACTAATCCCAACAGACTTATGGACAGTTTAGTGGAGGTGTAAGGACTTTTGCACTGGAATGCCCCATTCCAGACAGAAACCATCGGGACGGTGAGTATGTGCCAATATATATACCCCAGCATGTATGTATTTTAGAAATCTTGACACCGAGCCTTCTCAGCTGACGGTATTTAGGCCCTGATAAATTGACCTATATAGGAATGCTAATTTTGTAAATAATATCCACAGCTCTAGCTATCACAGTTACATATTTAAGGGAGATTTCTGCCAGTCTCAGAGGCTCTCACATTCTGTATCTACAGATGTATAATCCACCTCTAATTTCAGTGGGTACTTCTAGCAATAATTACCAGAACTCTAGATGTATAAAAAGTATTAATCAGGAAAATGCAGGTATTGGATTTTGCTGAATTAAGGTAATCTGTTAATTGATTGAAGATGATTCACTGCAGGTTGTGGTACTGAACTCTAGATATACTTTACAATACTTCACTGTTTCAATGATTTATGGACTTGTCATTTTATCTTATATGAGGAATTGGGTAAAGTGACCTTGGAAGGATATTTTCATGATTGTTTTTAATACGTAAGGGAAAAAAGGCAGAAAAAATTACCTAAAGTACTGCTATGCTATAGAAATAATTTAGAACTTCAATAGTGTTGTCAAATGTCTGTGCTGTAAACAGGATTTAGACAGATATCGTCTGCACAAGGAGATTCTGGATTTTTTCTTCTTTGAACATTAATAAAACCTCTCTGAGTCCATTCCCCAATTTAAATAATGAATGAGCTATTTTCTTAGCGCTCTCTCACATATATACCCTCAAGTAATGTGTCTTATGCACTAAATAAAAGCTGGGAACATTTTTTTGTTTATTACTTAATGTCATAGGAGTTACATTTTATGTGCCTGTATCCACACTCCTATGGGCACATATTAATACTTGGAAAATGTCTAGGAGAGGTAGGCTGCTGCACAGAAAATGGGAATACCATGTCCTTTGTTATTTCTTTGAATATGATAGTGGTTCCAAACATAGTAGCAAGAGAAATATCCTTTGCTTCTCTTCCCAGAACTGCCTTGAAAAAACAGTCCCTGTATTCTGCATAGAACTACAATTCTGGGACAAAGCTGTGGTTGCAAGCCTGCATTTTAGATTCCTATAATCTTATGTCTTCACTGGCCTTAAGTCTAGATGTTTCTATATAGTCTATTCACAGAAAAATAGTAGGATTTAAGAAATCAAATGGCTTTTAGATCAAGTTGAAGGTCTTGGAGATGGAATAAGGCTTTTGAAAAGAAGTATTCATAATTTATTTTCCCCTTTGTGAAAATGACATTTTGGTTTTATTCTTTTTATCTTTTGCATTATATATTAAAATTGATATCTTTACTACTTTTCAATGAAATGCAGGTATTTAATTCTGTCATAGTCTACCATTGTTAGTTTTTGTTCTGTATTCCTTCTCATTCTTAAGTATGCAGACTGCATTGTATGATTAAAGCTCTTGGTCCAGGTTGAGTTCCCTTACATTGCTCCTAAAGGACTCCTGTGACAAAGATACATACCCAAAGTTTTAAGGCTATGTCCAAGTCAACCATTTTTCTGGCAACACAGCAAATAAGTGGTAGGGCCTGGGATGGGAATGGAAATGGTATGGCTAGAATACCCTCTGCTGATGAAAAGTCAGGCAAGTTGTCCTTACGAAGCTGTTCTGGTCAGTTAATTTAGACCTATTATGCTGCTGCTTTATCTATGTTATGGAGAAATGTTGACTCCAGGCTTACTGGCCTCAGAGATGGTTTATGTACACTTACCTGTGACTTTTTCTACATCAGGGATTACTTTGTTGTAACTGATTCTACAACAGTGAGAAGCAGTGGTAACGCAAGTTCCCAGCAGATGTATAGCAAAAGGACTCTAGCTGCAATCTAATTTAGGTTACAGTTTAAGAAACACTGAAGTACATATTCTTTGTTCTCATCCATGGTATTGTGTATTACCTATTTTGAACTGTCAGGGGAATGATAACATTGGACATAGGTATAAATAATGTGAATGTCAAACATTTGTTACTGTGGGGCTTTAGAGTCTGCAGCCTGGCTGCCAGGGCATTCCCTTGGTGTCACATTGATAATATGTAAGCGACAGCTGAAAATAGAGTTCTTTCAGGGCTTTCTCTGTGTCAGCTACCAAACCATGACACACAGACTTAGAGTAAATCTTTTCCATCAATACATATGTTTGAGTAACTGTTAATTAAATCTGACTTGACTTTGCTTACTAATCTGCCTCCTAGATCAATCAATACATGCCTCCTCTTCTGAACCTGAGTATTTCTTCGTGTTTAGAAAAAGTGTGTGTTATTAATACAGTATTTCAACTGTCCTGTGCTTTGCAGACGGAATAAAGAATGCTTGCCATATTCAGAAGGGTTTCCAACATTATTTTAGATCTGAAATAATGAGTTAGGAGAAACAATATCAAGAGAATAGAGTAGGGAAAAACTTAAAATAAGTTATGAATAGTATATGTATTTGTGTCATCTTGGTGTAGCTGGGATGTTTTTAACTCCTATTGTTAGGGGAAATAAAAACCTGACTCTACATCAAAGTAGATGTATCGCATACTAAATTTTAAGAAGGAGAGCTCTGATTTTCTCTCTCTGAGAATGTGTATTGTGTAAAAAGAGGAAAAGCAGGCCTTGACTGACACGGCAGGTTCCAAGCTGATGTAAATTGATGTACTTCCATTGAAGTCAGTGTTAATCATTCCAGTAGGGAGTCTGGTTTTCACACCTGTGTGGACCTGAATGAGTCCTGTCATGAGTTTCTAGGGAAGTAGATCCTTTTGAGCAGGTGTTTTTATTCAGCCTGCAACCAAATGTTGTTTGGTCTTCCTATGGAGCTGGGTGGGGTCATGAAGACCTCAAGGGTTTTGTAACCTTCCCTTTTTTTTCCTTCTCAAAACGCAAATGTCTCTGTCCTCCTGTCATTTGCCATCCACCATGTTGAGAGGGAGGATGCGTTAGTGATGTTAAAAGCTACAGTGCATAAATTTGAAGTATGAATTACTACTCTACAATGCATAGTTAGAGAAGGGAGTTACGAAGTAGGAAAAAGGCCTGTGGCCCATCTAATGCCAGGCATTCATTTCCAGTGATGAGCTACTTTGTCCTGGGTGAGATTTCCAGTTCAGTTGTGATGCAGGATATTCTGGGACTTCTGAAAGCTTTGTACTCCTAAATCAAGGTCTCTTTTGTTGGCCTGGATTGAGAAGGTAGGAAAGAATTCCAGATGCTAGATAGTGCTGGGATAAGACATAGTAAGCAGAAGAGGTTGGTGGAATAAGGATGGTGTGAATTCATTGCAGCTGCATCCTTGCTGTGGTAGTAGAATATAATCCTTTTGCTGCCAGAAAGCAGGCAGGTCTCCATGCAACTGAAACTGTAAGATTGATGTGCTCCACAGGTATGGAAAATGCTGTTTTTTCTCTGTGTTTTAGAATAAAGGTGTGGTTTTTAGTACCCTTTTCTTAAGACAAAATTGTTCTGTGTTTTACCCTTTCTATGGGGTTAAGCCTGCCACATGATCTTAGTATCCAATTTAACCATACCAATGAGTTAAGAGGGGAAGATTACCTGTCTTCTTCTGAAAGCTGGTAAGCTACTGAAGTTCCTTACAGTTGGCAAAATGTTGCACTAGCATTATGTACCTGCAGGCATGCAATGTAGTCAATGCAGTTGCAGTAGCAGGAAAGTACTGCCAGCCCACCCCACCTCTTGCGTCCTTGGGGAAGTCACTAATCAAACCCAAATGATAGATCTGAAGCTATGCCAACAAACTGACAGTAGTTTCAATTCCTTGCTAAATTTCTTTTGTGCTGAGGAGGCCCCTTTGTCTCCTACATTCCCTTTCCTAGGCTATGGGAAGAGGTTAATTTTTTCCCCTTTGTCAGCTTCCAGAAGAAATTCTCTTTGGTTTCTAAGTTCCAGTAATTAAAATGGTGCCACCAAAATCCTTCCAGTGGATCACTCAAGAAAATAGTGTTCTTAAGTGATCATCTCCGTGGATCCCAGAAGTCCATTGCACTATGTGGTGTAAGAGGGAAGTTTTTCTCAACTGAGTTCCATGTCTTGAGGCCAAAGCTGGTTTAACTGACATCAAACTTCTTCAAGTAGTATTTTCAGTTTAATTCAGTTTATATGATGAATCATACACAAAAAAAGAATTGGTATCCCTTGAACTTTTGTATTAACTCTATTCACAAGTAATCCTAGGGTTGGTTCTTTTAAATTAATCCAATACTAATGTTTAAATTAATTTTTTTAGTAGTGAATCATCATATTCAAGCTACACAATGGATAAAAATAGAAAGCCATTCATCTAAAAGGAATATTTATTAGACAGCATTTGCTTCTCAATACTTACCCATGTTTAGCTCAAATTACTTTCTGTGTAAAACTGTCATGATATTTTCTTAAATGCTATTTTACTTTGAGAACATGTCAGTTGTTTCTTACATAAGTGAATTTGTGAGATGGAGAAAAATGATAATTGCTTTTTTAAGGTAAACTGGTGTTTAAGATGGTACTTTCTTGTTTTCAGTATTTGTTTTGGAAGAGGAAGTAGCAGAGTAACTTTAAAATTGTGGTAATTTCACTAAGAAATGTTCAATAATCTATTTTAAAATATTAATTTAGGATCTTTCAATCTGTTACATATCTCAACTTTTTTAACATATCAAAGAAATGTATACAGTGTTTTGCAAGAGGTGGTAAGTTGTGGTAGTTGCTAGGAAATCCTCCTTTCAGATACAACATTCTTTAGATCTCTGTGTGCTAGGAGGCCATTGTATCTAATTTGGAAATTTTCATTATATTTTTTAATTGTGTCTGGTGGCTTGCCGGTTTTTTTCAAGATATACAAAATAATAGTCATAGAATCATTTTGGTTGGAAAAGACCTGTAAGATTGAGTGTAACCATTAATCTAACACTACCAAGTCCACCACTAAACCATGTCCCAAAAGCACCATGTCTAAACATCTTTTAAGTACCTGGACTTGAGCAAAGCATTTGACGCTGTCCCGCATGATATCCTGGATATTCTGGTTTCTAAATTGTAGAGAGATGGATTTGACAGATGGACCACTCTGCGGATAAGGAACTGTCTAGATGATTGATCTCAAAGAGTTGTAGTCAACGGCTCAATGTCCAAGTGGCAAGCAGTGATAAGTGGTGTTCCTTAGGGGTTGGTACTGGGACTGGTATTATTTAACATCTTTGTTGGCAACATGGGTATTGGGATTGAGTACACCTGCAGGAAGTTTGCCAACGACACCAAGCTGTGTGGAGTGGTCAACACACTGGAGGGAAAGAATGCCATCCAGAGGGACCTGGACAGGCTTGAGACATGGGCCCATGCCAACCTCATGAAGGTTCAGCAGGGCCAAGCTGCAAGGTCCTGCATGTGAGTCAGGGCAATCCCAAGCACAAATAGAGTCTGGGTGGAGAATGGATTCAGAGCAGTCCTGAGAAGAGGGACTTGGGGATATTGGTGAATGAGAAGCTCAACATGAGCAGGCAATGTGCATTTGCAGCACAGAAGGCCAAGAGTATCCTGGGCTGCATCAAAAGTAGCTTGGCCAGCAGACCAAGGGAGGTGATTCTGCCCCTCTACTCTGCTCTTGTGAGACCCCACTTAAAGTACTGCATCCAGCTTTGGAATCCTCAGCACAAGAGGGACATGAACCTGTTGGAGCGAGCCCAGAGGAGGGCCATGAAGGTGATCAGAGGGCTGGAGCAGCTCTCCTGTGAGGACAGGTTGAAAGAGTTGGGATTGTTCAGGCTGCAGAACAGATGGCTCTGGGGAGAACTTATAGTAGCCTTTCAGCACTGAAAGGGGGCTTACAAGAAAGCTGGAGAGGGACTTTTTACAAAGGCATGTAGTGGTAGGATGAGGGGTAATGGCTTCAAACTGGAAGAGGGGAGATTTAGATGTCAGAAAGAAATTTTTCTGAGGTTGATCAGAAGAACTCGCTTGGTTAGGCTGGGGTAAGAAAGGCATGGGGAGAAGATTTATAATCCAGCTTCTCAGGACCTTCTTGTCCTTCACAGGAGTTTGCATCCTAATTAACGCTACCAGTGGCTGCACGTTGGATGATCTGCTGCGATAATTCAGTAGTCATATTTCCTTTGGCCTGGAAACAGCTATTTTTCTATACTGGTGAAGAATGGGGAAAAGGAGTGGTTTTGTTAAGTATGAGGTAAGCAGCAATTACCTAGCACTACTGCTAAATTCAGAAGGATTTCATATCCTACTACAGTGAATGAAAACTGAGCTTGAGAGAAGGTGCGTAAATCAGGACTATGCCTGCTGCACTATAGGGATGCTTATTCTTTACCTTTATGCTCTTTGCCTTTACTCATGGGGAAAGACGACACTGGCATCCTACTTATGTACTGAGGTCAAAATGAGAAGGTATCCTGGAGCAATACAGGAAAAAATCCTCTTGAGTTAATACTGAATTGAAAAGTTGCAGCCCAGTTAATTCTTATCTGTAGATCTTGTTGTAGTCCTGTGGCATTTAGACCAAATCTTTGCCTATAGGGCAGGAAGAGACTACCTTAAAGGCACAGGAGCTCTCAAAGATGGCGATAGGATACCCTCCAGCGGTCAGGTCATTCTTTACTATAAGCCAGTGTAGGATTTTCTAGAGAACTTGCTATATTTGCGGTCTATAGACATGTACTTTGCTGAGTTCAATCTGTATATGCTAAAAGCATCTTAGATTAGACATCATGTTAGAAGCATGGGAGTAGAAGCCTATTACCTGGATTGTTTGCTTTTGTTTGTTGGATTTTTATGTCTAATGGCTTTGCCCTTAGCTATTCAAGTCCAAACCACACTTAGGGTAAAAGTGTATCAGGCAGCTTTACTGTGCTTCATAATTCCAGGCATGGTAGACTGTTCTTTCCTTTTGCATGGATGGTGTGTTTTTCTTTTCAGGATGATTTCTGTGATTCACCTTAGCTAGCATGTGAAGTGAGCTTCAAGCATTGTACTTGATCTCTTTCCTTTTTGATTCAAGGGCATCTTCCATTTGTGGAATATTACAGAAAACATCTTTATACTGGAAGGGAATTATCGGTATCTTGGTGCAGAACTATTCTCTGAGAATCAGTTCAAAAATTCAGAAATTCAGTTCTGAATTTTGACAGGTGGATTTACTGGAAAGTCGCTTTCCAGGCAGGATCACACTTGAAAATATAAAGTGTTTTATTTCTTTCTCTGTACCGATGAATTTAACCCATATTTTAATACCTTAATATGGCTTAATAGGCACGAACTGTAAGGCTAGGATCGTGAAGATGCTTATTTACAGTTTGTTTCCTTCTGATAATTTGGCAGTGTGGTAATGATTGTATAGAATCTGCTTTGTAGCAGGAAGACTTCACATCCACCTCTTAGGGAAAATTCGTGATTACTGCTCTAGAGATGATCCATTTTGTGGCAATGGGTAATGTCAGGACATCTGCAGATCAATGTGCCTCTTTTCAGCCTCCAGGCTTGTTTCTAAATTTCCTTGCTGAAACAAATTAGTGACCTTAAGAGACCCTGTTGTCTTGTGGTACCAGACCCCCAAAAACTGCTGCTAAAAGATAATACAAGAGCTCTGAAGGGAAGCAATTTTCACAGAACAGACTGCGCAGCAAGTAATCTTTTCACCCTTCTGTGTTGTGATGGGACAAGATCAGATGAAGTGGTTCAGTATTGGATTGAGTATTCACTGTCTGGGGGATTTTTGCCCCTCACTCTCATGTCCCACAGAGAAAAACTATTTTCCCAGTGCTTTATTCTTTCTTGTTTCTGGAAGACAATGTCTGAAGACTCTCTCTGTTATGTCCCCACTGAACATGTACACCAAATTGGGTAATTGAGGAAATTTTATAATTATTAATGTAGCAAGAAATCTTCTGGAAACCTGTTGTCTGTCCAAATGCTCTTCCTTGCAAAAATGAGCATCTGAAAGAAAGCAGGTAAGGCAAGTTAAATGGTCTCAACCTCAGTGTTATGATTTTGGACTGTGAATATTTTCTTTTTTGAAAAGCATTCTTTCTTGTACACTCCTCTTGTATACCTCATTTCACTGTTCAAAGGAAAAATGACATAAATAGAAGTAAAAAATTTGGTGAAAAATAAGATACTAATCTTTCAAAAATCCAAGACAGGTAAATTGAGTTAAAAATACAAACAAGCAAAAACCTTGGACAAAATACAAGATCCCAGTGCATGGCTGAATAAGTTTGACTTTAAGTCAGGACATCAAAAACATTCCTGAATGCCTAGGAGAAAGGCTTTCTCACTTGTCGGTGTTTGAATTTGGAATCCAGTGAGCTGAGGTTGATCTGTGCTGTTCTTGGGATAGCAGCCGAGATGGCAGCATGGGGCTGTTTTGGCTGAAACCAGCACTGCAGTTCTGCGGGCACATTGGGGGTGCACAAGGTGGTGTTGTTGCCAAAAGGAGCAAACCTCCTCTTGTTTCTTAGTCCCTTTTTCCAGCCTCTTCTCTGCCCTTGCACTTGGAGAGGCCATTTCATACGGCTGTGTTGTGAACTGGATCAGGAGGCTAGTACAGATTAAAACAGCCCAGTAAAATGAAGTGCAGTTATTTTTAACGGCCAAGTTCACTGACCCTGGTTCATTGTACAGAACTTATACACAAGGAAGGAAACGGGGCGGGGGAAAAGCAAAGAATGGGGCTGCACCATTTTCTCAAAGAGCTGTCTGATTCTGGCATAAGGTGTGTCACAGTTTGAGAACACCCTAAAAGCTGTAAATTATGCTCAAGCTAACCCATGGATTTGTCAGCGGTATATCTGTATTTGATCTGATGGGTTTGTTGTTGTTCTTAACTATTTTAATATGTCAAGGAGAATTCCTCTTTTATCAAATATACATTTATACCTGCTGTTTTTGTGTTGCTTTGGAGCTCAGAATACATACTACGTATACATACATACATGTAACATAGACATAAGCAGAGTCTACTCAATGTGATCGTAGCAATTATAGGTGCTTTTGAAATAATTATACCTTTCAGTACTCGGGACACTTATGAAAATGAACTATATGTACAATCTAGGAACTGTCTCCTTTTAAAAATAATTTCTTAGACAAAATTCTGTTAGGCTTGGATGAAATTTCTTAGGCTGGGTATGAATAAAAACTAAGGGCCTCAGGATGTAGCCTGTGGAAGGTTTCATATCTTTTCTTAGGCAGGAAACCATGGCAGGTATAAAATACATTAATCTGTGCCTGTTATTTGGCATGGGGCCACAGAGGGCTGTCAGCATAAGTACGAGCAAATTAACGTGGCAGTTCTCATGCTGGAGTCATACTGTGTTAATACAAGGCTTCAAACTAGATAATATGAAACCTGAATTGTAAGTGTAATATTTAGGGCTCCACACTGGGAGCTGTTCATCATGATGATTACAGCTGTGCCCGGGATTGTTGGCCAGTCAGGTTTACCTTGTTTTACATGCTTGATTTCTAATGAAATAGAGACACAGTGGATGTGCATTAGTTAGGGCAGGCAGACTGGCACAAAATAGACTTGCATCTTGTTTGTAATGACCAGCTGAGGAGCAAGAAACCTCTTGAGGAACAGAGTGAGCCTAGTGGTTGTGCTTGGGCAGGGAGCAGGGTTGGAGAGTAGCTGGTTCACCAGAGTTGCAGCAGTAACCTGTTTGCAAAATCAAGGACACAGCTCCATGTGGGATTAAAGATGTAAAAGTTAAGGATCTGTGTTGTTATGTGTCATACTTGATCTATTTCTCTTATCAAACTGACAGCAGATACTTTTCTTCCTTTACCTTAATTTTATTTCCTATTATTTAGCGGCTTCTGAAACTGTATGTTAGTATTTAATTTGCGTACAGGATGTAATTGGTATGTTGATGGGTTGTGTTTCTCTGATTTGACAGGATGTGTGCAGTTTTTAGTGGTTTAGTCAAGATGGCAATGCCACGACAGCATTGATTTAGTAACATAATCTTTGTGTTACGAAGCCTGGTAATACCCTGAGTGGTACTATTGCCCCATTAAGCCAGCTACTTTAGGTGAGTAGGAAAACATCTCCTCTTTGAAAACCTTACAGTGAGAGCCCAAAATTAATTGACAAAATTTACTGGATGTTGCATATAAGCCAAGCCTGTTGAGGTCATTGTGCCGGTGTGGTTGTATCTGAATGCAGATATATACTTAACTTACAAGAGAACTAATAAATTGAGTCTTTCAAACTGAGAGAGATGTGGTAGATGTGAATGATATTGTCACACACAAACATTTGCAGAAGCTGCATCTGAGCGTTGTTGTACTTTATATGCAAGAGGTTTATGTTTTCATGCCATCATTTATTTCTAGCTCTGACTCTTTATTTTTAAGCTTTCCAGGCTGGTTTTAGTGTGTTATTGTCTGTGCACTTACTTTTTAAGTCTCTGGCTGTTTTACTTGTCACTTAAGCCAAAAAGAGGCAGTGAAGTACAGATACGGAGACTAGACAGTGACAACAGGTAGTGTGCTCATGAGGGGCAACTAATGAGAACCATAAATTCAAAATGTTACATTTTCATAGATTTTGCTTCTGATTCCTCTGTTAATTCAGTGTGAAGTTGTTTTAAAACATCTCATTCTTTTCAGTATTGTTGTGAAATAATTGTGCTCCAGAGGTTGATGCCCAGAACAAGGACTCATGGATCTGTCTGCTGTTTCTGAGCCTGGTGCCGACTTACAGTTTGGCAGGTGGCAAGTTGTGCAACCTCTCTGTACCTTCACTCCGTGCTCATAATTTACTTTAACATAACTCTGCCACCATACTTTTTTAGGTCTGTTTCTTTGTAGATTTCAATGTCCACAATAGTATATGGTACATGCACCTACATTTCTCACAGTGTTTGGGTTCCATTTCATAGTCATTTTTGCATAAAAACATATTCAGATAATCTGTATGCTGAGTAAATACATTAACAATATTCATCATTGACAAAATCTCCTTGCAATCTAACTGATTTCAAAGGCGTTGCAAAACCAAGTTCTTGCTCTTTTTCTTTCTTTTATCACTTAAACTATACAGACTCTGCTTAGACTTTACAAGATAATTAATGAGTTTTGTGGTCATTTGCATGATCATTGAAAGGTGTCTCAGTTCTGTATTCACATTACCTTACACTGATCTTCCAGTGGAATGTGTAAACATAATTTAATGCTTGTCAGGTTTTCTAGTAGGCACAGAAATTTCAATGACTGAAGTGCCAAGCTGCTTGGAGCAGCATCTGCCAGATCCACTGTGATTTACTTACTTGAGTCCCATTTCTTAAAAACAAGCAATAAGATGAAACCTCCTTTAACAGTAGAATGTTGGCTTTAAAATGTATTTGTAACTTTATTTCTCTCAAAAATGTACATACTTTCAGTGTATATTCACGTTGTCTTAATTCTGACTGTCAAAATACAGGTATTTTAGCTGAATTGCTGGGTGTCTGATGACTACTATGAATATGTACAGTCTTAGAGTGCTCTTCAGCGTTGAGTGCGAGACAGTAATTTTAGGATATAGCTGGTGTCAGATCATCCGTTTTATCTTGTGCTGTGTCAGATTTTGGACAGTGCTGCTCTGTAATAACCAGATGTAGGAGCTAATGTGCCAGGAGTGTATGGCCTTCTACCGGTGGTCCCAGAAAACTGATGCCTAATAACTAGTGCCTCTGGTGAGCATTGCAACACAAATGGTAACGATGCTAACTTCCACTCTTTTCTTCTTGTGTACCCAGCAGAAAGTAACCACAGGCTATTTGCGAGTAGTTGAAGCATTTCTCAGGAAACTTTCTATCATTTGCTGAAGAGGGCATTAAAGTACAGGGTGATGTGGTTGAAGTGATGCTAATTCAATGTATTACATTGCAGTTTCTGAACTATATATTTGTCTGGATTCACTACTACTTAGCCCAGGGTAAATCTCCCCGTCAAGAAAATGCTTTCAAAGGGAGTTCTGATGTCTGCAGGCTGAAATTTTTAACATCAACACCCCAACAATCCATGTGAGAAGTAAACCACAGGCTACTTTTCTACAGAAGTTAACACATTTTTAAATGATCATAACTGACTTGCACTTTTCATATCTATGTAGTTATTCACATTACTGTTGAAGTGAAAGCCACATTCACCCAAATGTGAGATACGTATCAAAGCCCTTCTAATTATTGTAGACAGCCAAACTCCAATGTGAAGATGTTATCCTATGATCTCCCATGTTTTGTTTCCTCCCTTGTGTAAAGTGTCATATGGAGTTGGCAGTTCTACGGGGTCTGAACTTGATCTTAATGAGAGGAGAAGCAGTAACACTTTAAATGAAGGGCTCATTTCAGTCATGACAACAAAACACATGGACGTTCTTTATTAAGAGCAGAGTAACGAAACTGTTTTTCCTGTATCAAGTACAAGGAAAAAATATGCTGAACTTTAAGTGTTTTTAATACCATGTTGTCAATAGCTGAAGTTAGTTATTTTGGTATACAGGCTATTTAGCAAGTGGTTTATTGTGAGATATACCATCCTAAAGATATTTTTTACATGTTTGTGAACTATAAAGGAGGCTTTGTGGCATACCAGTCATCTATTACACCTGTATTAATTGTTCAGGAGAAATACCTTGCAGTTTAGGATTAAAAAAACTTCGAGAGGTCTGTTTCCTGAGTAGACTGGCATAGGTCTACGTTCTGTAGGATGTGGTGTAAAGAAACTGGCTCTGATGAAAGAGTGCAATTAATCTCATTCCTCATAAACCAGTGTCCTGGTTTGAGGTAAAACAGAACTAATTTTCTGTTCAGTAATTCTACTTTGCAGCTAAGCCTCTTCTAACTAACTGAACTCTCTGAAACCCTCTGAAATTAGCGGCATATTGTGGAGACACTGTTAGTTCTCAGAATGATAAGACCTACTAGCTGTAATTTATGTCAAGGCATGGTATGCAGAGAGTCTCTTGCTTATACTTACTGCTATAACAACGAAGGGCAATTAACTTTGTTATTTACCGCGTTGGAGGTTTGGAAGTGGAAAAGTGTAGAGGGGTTGCACCTACAGGGAGGACTGAACAGGACGGGTGACCCAAAACTGACCAACAGGGTATTCCATCCCATCTGCCTCATGCTCAGTATAAAAGCTGAGGGATCAAAGGGTCAGAGCTCTTTCTTCAATGGCCGGCATCCGAGGAGGACTCTGTTTTTCTGCCTTCGATCCCAATCCATGCATTCCTGAATGCAGGTCCGGAATCCAGTTCCTGTCCAGTGCTGAGTCCAGTCTGGGACTTTCCCAGGGCCTGCTGGTGACAGTGATCATCATCCTGGGAGCTTGATACTGTTTTGTATGTATTTCATTATTTTCTTTTAATTTTATTATTAATATTTTCATTAAAATAGTTTAGCTCCTCCTAAACTCATGAATCCCTTTCTCTCCCTCCTCTCCTTGGAGACAGAGGTAGGGGAGAGCATCTGTTGCTCATTTTCAGTGGCCAGTCTGGCCCAAACCATGACAGCTGGTGATGTGAAGGTATCCTAAGCAGAAGTGGCAGTGCTCTTGCGGCTTTGTGTGGAAGACTGGCTGTCGCATGTACTGAGCAGGAACAAGGGCCAGACTCGGCTTGCTGAGTGCCCTTAGAAACCAGCAAACCCAGAAACTCAGGCTGCCATCCAGTATTTCTGAAAACCTGACAGGCAAACTGGTCTTCTTGTAAGCATGGAGTCTGCATGAATCCAAATACCAAGGTCCATTGAGGAAAATGAGGAATGGAGACACCTTGGGAGTGTGTGGCAGTATTTTTTCAGTATACAAGATTAATACGGTTTTATTTCACAGTACCTTTGGTAATGATCTATTCAGGTAGTTATCTGCTTCATTTGAAAGTACTGGATTTGCAATTGATTTTGAATTGGCAACAGCATACAGGCCTTTTTCCTCTCTCCTTGGTGCCGTTCCACCGCCCATCTGCATGGCTTGGGAGTCCTTACAGTGCTTATCATCACTGGGGCATTTCTAGGCACAGCTTAGGTTGTTTCTGTAGGTACCTTTCCTCTATACTTGCCAATACATTTTTGTGGAGAGCACCTGATAGTCTAGAAGTTGAGGTTTGTTTGAAGAACAGAGTTTCCTCAAGAGGGAGACTATTTGACATATTAAGATCTGCATTCAAATCAGCTAAATGTTATGAATTTGGGTTGGGCACATTGATAAATAATTTTGGAAAGATACAATTTGGCTTGGGTTAATGGAGATATTCATATGAACAGGTATTTGTTGTACAAACAAATCTAGAATGGCTGTTATCTTCTGAGAAAAATCTGTTTTAATTTTATAAATGTGCCTTTTCTTTTATGCGTATGTGCACTGGAAAAGAGACTGCTACTCTTTGCATCTTCTCCAGAGTTAAACTGTTTGGATGACTTGCAATACAGGAATTTAAATTTAACACTTCTCCCTGTTTCAGAAGTTATGATTTGTGTGGTGGCACCATTAACATGCATTTTGGTGTTAAGAAGAAAAATGATTTTATGATCTGTGAGAAATATCAATATTTCAGTATTTTAGATTGAACTCTTTCTGAGAAGAAATCCAAGATTATGGAATTCACTGTGAAGGAAAAAATAGTCAGAGGTGCTGTGGAAGGGCATGTCTTGCAGACTAACTCCAGAGTATTTCATTGGTAGGCAGGACACCAAGGAACTTGGTGGGCAAGCTAGGAAGAAACAGCTCGAAATCCATCAAGGATTTTCCTGGCTTTCATCAGAACACTGCTAACTTGAGATGCTTCCGTGGAATGTTTAGATTTAGAGAAGCTGGGAGAAAATTAAAAAATACGGTTTTCTCAGTGGATGTGAGAATTCATTTTTCAAGGAGAGGCTTTTTCTTTTCTTTCAATGCTTAGCTCTTGGCATGTGTAGAGTAGCTTATCATAATTCCTCTCTGTAGCTGTGTTGGTAGCACTAGGGGAATTGCTTATTATGCACACGATGTTCATCTTTCTGTTGCTTCTTCCTTCTCTCTGCTTTGTCTTTTGTGTCTTTTCATAATCTTAAGCTGGGAGCTCTTGAGGGAGACCCTTTCTTATTTGTTTACACAGCACCTTGCAAACTGGACTACCTGGTACTAATTGGGCCATCCACATCCTGCCATATAGAAACAAAAAAGCAGACATGGAAGCTTGAACTAGTTTTTCTTCATGTTTAAGCAGGACTTGATTACAAATTCCTTCTTTAGTCTGGGTAGTAGCCTCTTTCTTTTTGTGCTTGTTCCACATGAGAAATATTTAAGTAATATGTAAATTTAAAGTATTAGGTAGCCATTTCACAACGCAATATCAAGGCAAACTGCAAAGGCTATGCATGAATCTAGGCTGCTTGGTTGAATTACTATATCTTTGAACTGGCAAATACAAAGCAATCTTTCTGGCTAGATGATTTAATAAGTAATGGTATATAATGTAAATGTATGTGTTAGCATCTGTTGCACCACTAAAATTTATATGCAGTTTTAGCTTTGGGAGCCAACGGTTCTGGAAACTTGTTATTATCATGCTTCGTAATAGCAGTCACTAATGCTATATGCCAAAATACAGTCCTAAGAGGAGAGGTAGGCCTTGCATGGGGGAAAACTGCAATTACGTTTCATGAAAGATTTCAGTGTTTCAGAATTGGTACCAACTGGGGGGAGCTTCTGGTAATGTGACTTAAGGAGCTGCTGAACTATATTGATGTTCAGCTCCAAATGGTGGTTGTAATGAAGACTTCCCTGGTATCTGGAGATTAGACACAAAAAATAGGGTCAAAACAGTCTTAGGATACGGCATGCCCTGGGAGGTAATTTTCTGATTTGTATGAGGGATAGGCTAGATAATTACCCTAATTTCAGCCGAGGTAAAGGAATGTATTTGGAGCTTAGCTTGTTGCTTTGGTATTCTCTCTATTAGAAAGACCATATGAAAACATGATTTCTGAGACTTTCAACAGTATGTGTTTGTGTATATGCATTGTGCCTATTTCCATAACATATCAGGATAATGTTTTCTGTGCTTTTTGTGGCGAAGATCTCATCTCTATTTAACAAGCTCCCCTGCTGATTCCTGTTGGTCCTGAAATCAAATAACAAGTTGGGTGAAAAACTGAATGTTGTTATTTGAAAAGAAAGAGTGGTACAACAAGAAGAAAATTCCTCATATTGTAAAAAATAAGTTATACTGTCTCTGGTTATGTGTGTAACGTAGTCAAGCACTGTCTGAAAGAATTCACATAATAAATCATTCAGAAACTCATCATCTTCCTGCTTTTGTGATGAAATATAAATTGGGGTAAGTAATTAATGGAATGGTCAGCCTCAGAATAACATTCTCGTTTGCTTCTGTGGTTATGGTTCAATCAACATAAGTTGTATGGATTTGTGCTTGCAAAATATTTCATTTGTACACCTTTTCTTACCTGACTATGAGGTTTTAACTTTTCACTGTTAGAATATCCTAACGATTTTTCTATTAACTCCATTTAATCCTTTTGGTCAGAGGGAGGGATGAATTAACACTGTTTTTTCCTGGTTTCATCTGGAATAGAGTTAATTTTCTTTCTCATAGCTGATGTGTCTTGGATTTGGTATAAGAAGAATGTGGAGGATTGTTAATAAAATATTATTTCAGTTGTTGCTAGGTAATATTTTTATTAGTCAAGGACTTTTTCAGCTTCCTATAGAAGCAGAGAGGGAGCATAGACAGGACAAGCTGGCCAGGGGGATATTCTGTACCATACACAGCGCAGTCAGTATATAAATGAAGGCTGGCCAGGGGGCAGGGATCTGCAATCCCTGCTTGGGATGGGCTGGGCAACCAATTCACCAGGTAGTGAGAGTGACTTGTGTTGTATCACTTTATTTTGTATAGTCTTTTACCATTGTTGTTATTATTGCTATTTTCCTTTTCCATTACTGCTCTATTAAACTGTCTTTATCTCAACCCATGAGTCTTTTTTCCTTCCCTTTCGTGTCCTTTTTTCCTCCCTCTTCTCCCTACCCTACTGGGGCAGTGGGGGAGAGAGTGAGTGCCTGTGTGGTCCTAGTTGCCAGCTGGTGTAAAACCACGACAGTCATTGAAGGAGTGTACCTGGTTTCATATCACTGTTGCTTGAGAAAACAAACAAATAAAAAAAGTAAACATAATCCAGGAGTGCAGCACAGGCTGGGATCTACCTGGCTGGGGAGCAGTTCTGTGGAAAGGGACCTGGGGTCCTGCTGGACAACAAACTCAATATGAGTGAACAGTGTGCTGCTGTGGCAAAGAAAGCCAACAGGATGCTGGGTTGCATCAACAAGGCCATCACCAGCAGAGATAAAGAAGACGTTATCCCACTCTGCATAGCACTTGTCAGGCCACACCTGGAATACTGTGTACAGTTTTGGTCTCCACAATACAAAAATGATGTGGACAGGCTGGAGAGGGTCCAGAAAAGGACCACAAAGAAGATCAAAGGACAGGGAAGCCTGCCATATGAGGAAAGCCTCAGAGAAATGGTTTTGTTCAGCCTTGAAAAAAGAAGGCTTACAGGAGACCTTATCATATTTCCAGTATTTAAAGGGTGGCTGCAAAGAAGCTTTTTACAAGGAGTCACATGGAAAAGATGAGGGGTAATATGTGCAAGTAAATCCTGGGGACATTCTAATTGGACACAAGAGGAGAACGTTTCACAATGAGAACAATCAGCGATTGGAATAATCTCCCCGTGAAAGTGGTGCATTCCCCAACATTGGACACTTTTAAGATTCAGCTGGACAGGGCGCTGGGCCATGTTGTCTAGACTGTGCTTTTGCCAAGAAAGGTTGGACCAGATGATCCTTGAGGTCCCTTCCAAACTGGTGTTCTATGATTCTATGAACTATCCTCGCAGAGAATCTTGGTTTGTCCTGCTTCAGAAATGGCATAGCATAGCTCAGTGCCTCTGGTGAAGGTCAGTATGACCTTCATGCATACTTATGTTAAATTACCATTCACTACTATGAAGTGTTTTATGAGGGTACAAATGCAATTTCTTATTTTCTATGGTGAATTTATGGCCACAGGTTGAGGATCCAGTTAAAATATTGACCATAGCAAAACTGGGGTAGCTTTCCACTGGGGATGGCTGAATAGTACAGATGTTTCTGTGTGAATCCTGAACACTCACAGTCTTCACTTAACTGGAAACTACTGAAAACAGGAGCATGTGGAAGGCTATAAGGGTTATGCTTGGTTAACTGGTGTGTTCTGCAGCAATACTGAATACCACACAACTACCTTTCCTTTAACTTCTTTGTATGTGGTCTTCACACAGATATCCCTGCACTTAACACTTCAAGCCAAAGTCTCATGGAAAGTGGCAGTCAATGATTAATGTGTGTGATGCTTTCTCAATGAAAAGTGGATTGCCTTTTTGTTTTCCTGATTTGCTTGGGTTTTTTTTTTCCCTCTCTTTTTTTTTAAACAGAGGATAAAAAAAAAAATCTATTTTGCCAGAAAGTTATTTCAGGAAAGCAATATATGAAAGCGAGTACATTACAATAAAAGATTTTCCTGGCTAGAACTATTCAAAGTGCAGATATTTTCACTGAGTTTCCTGAAGAAGACTAGAGCAAGCACCAATGTCAGACATTCTCCAATGACACATAAACTTTCATTTACCTATTTTTCTTCCCTTAGGAATAAGAAATCTCTTCCTTAAGTATGATTACTTTATTTACAGTTTCCATTGATCCATGGTTCCTTTCTGTACTAAAACTATGGTAGGACAGAGAGAAAACATTTTTCAAATTTGGTTGGGTTTTATTTTCTTTTCTAGTTCACTAGAAACCTAGATACCTTTCAAAGAATTCAATTAATGCATTGTATTTCTGTACATATGCTCATAATGTTGATAATTTAATCTCCTTTTTTGAAGAGTGTGAATGATATGTTGACGGGTACAGCTATGAGCATTGAGAAATCTTCTTTCTTTTAGTTTCAGGTCAAATTTAGAGCTATTGTAACCAAAAGCTTGTAGGATCATATTTACTGAAATTACGATTATGATTATCAATGAAGAAAGGGATAGTTCTCTTAGACTTAATACTATATTTTGTACAAACAGAGATACTTGCAACCTCAAGTGACTTTGTATGCAAAGACCAAAAGAAAGCAATATTGTTCATGTTCCCGATTTGAAAAATAGGGATGCTACAGGTGACATGTTTATTCCATGTGTAGTGATTGCTGTGCTCAAGTGGGCTGAAGGGCTCAACAGTGTAGAGATTAAGCACATAGCTCATAATTTAAGGTTACAGCAGACATCGCAGAAAGCAATAGCCACTCAGTGACTTACAGGAGCATTCTTCCATCTGCTTAACTCTGCATTGTACCTGACCTTGCTTCTGCTGTGGTAGCTTTCAAACATTTCTAAAAGTGTTCCTTTTGTATATGCACATATGACATCAAATCATCTGTTAATTCTCAGAAACAACTGTGTGTTTAACCCTATTGAGTTTAAAATTAGAAGTTCTGAGTTCAAGCCACAATTTTTTTAACAAGTGTTCACCATTTTGTTTAATGAAGACTTTAGCCACAGCAATAGGAATAAAGCAGGTCTACAGCTGTGAGGGCTTTCTAGAGACCTTTTGCTTAGGACTACACACTGTCCACTTAATAGTGAGTGAGGACAAGGGATTACGCTATTCAGGAAAAGAAGAAAAGAAATGTTGTGTTTAGGACTGAACGCTAATGAGTGAAGAAGCATACCGTAGTCGTGTGAAAGTGAAGAGCTTAAAATGAGTTGATGTGTGAACTTGCTCCTGCGTGAATAGTCACTACTCATTCTAGGGGTCATTCTTTGGCAATTAATTTAGTTGCTACTTTGGTGCTTTGACCAATGGTTGTTGACCGTTACTTGAAAGTTTCCTTATACTAGCGTGCTCTCCTGCTCTGACTAACTGGTTTTGTGGTATTAAGTCCCATTGCAATGTTTACTTGTCCATGTCTGCCAAACACTTGTGTTTTTCCCTGCTGGGAAGAGAGTGTGGGTGGGATTTGCTAATCTGAATGAATAGTCATGCATTCCAGTTTATTTAAGCTATTCTTTAATGTGTAATGACATGATTTTGTTTTGACAGATGAATGTTGTTTCTGTAGATCTGCAGTGACATTGCTCCATTTTGACTTTGTGCTGTCAGCTTGGTACATTTATCCTGACACTGTTGTATTTCATCTTGATACCATATTCTTGATTTGACATTGCAATGCCACCTCCATAAATTTGTATTGACATTCTTAACTCATTTTCTTGGTATTTTTCAAAGTGAATGAAAGCCTGACACTGTTAGAATTGGGAGCAATATAAAGGCAAAATTGTGGAGATGTATCATAGAGGAATGAAAAGGGCAGAGATGGTGCTCAGTGGGGAGAAACCAGGTGTGCAAGATGCATGGATGGTGCTTACAAGGTGCAACGTGACATTCTAGTAGGGGGCCATCTTAGAGAAATAAATGTATTCTACCGACATGTTGTCAGTATAGCCTTAATTTTTTTCAGCTTCTTTTTGCAAAAAGTGTAAGTGAAATTTGGATAGTACTGCCATAGAACGTGCCCTGTTCTCATATACTCTCACTGTGCAGGATCACATAATCATTGTCTTAGCACTGCATGATTGCTGTTATGGGAACAATTATTTCCCCTTGATATCATTATTGACTTCAAGCTTCACATCAACACCCAGGTTTCAGTTTGTGATAGCTGAATGGGCAGACAATAGCATCCTTTCCTCTTTTGGGTTTCTTAGTGGCTGTCTATTAAGACAGCCTATCTGCTGTTCCGATAAGAAAGCAAGCAACAGGGTATTGCATGTTTTGCAGGTGTGCAAAAAGGTATCATTGCAATTTTTATGGGAATATTTTCTGTAGGGGGTATATGCCCTTCAGTATACCATACCCACTCTCTGCTGCTCAGTGCGTCCCAGCTACATTATGATCATGGTGTGTGTAGCTCTGTAGATGGGTGCTCATTGTAAGGCTGCAGAAGACTGATTTGAACATCTCATCTCTCCCATACATTTTGAGATTTCCTGTGTGGTTTATGAACTGCCTTCAGATCCCCACCACCAGTAGTGGCAGTTGAACAGGAAGTATATATGCTGTTTTATTGTCATCAGTGTTTAGAAAGACAATGTTAATAAAAAAATAATGTCTTTAACTTTGTGTATATTGTCTAGCGCACTATTGCTGTACTATTGTGTTTAATGTAAAAATTGTTCAAACTTTTCCATAAAATATAGGAAATAATATATCCATGATATGGAAATATTATTGACCTTAAAATCATTTCGTTAAAATAAATCTTTTTTCTTTTCCTTAAGAAAAGAAGAATGTTTTTGTAATTTAGTGCCTAGGACTTTTTAAAATAAAATAGGTTGCCAAGTTGTTTTTTTCCCCTCCAAATTTGAGCATGCTTCATCAAAATAATGTGAAAATAGAGGCAAAGTTAATGACACCCTTGTATCTCCATTTTGCCATCATCATAAAATCCTGAATCCTACTCCAGATGATTAGTAAATAAGATGAAGTAATTTAGCTGAGAGAACTGACTAGCTACAGTGCATGAACTGTAATTGTGGTATTAATGTCAAATAGAGTTAGTCATTTCCCGTTATATTCTGCTCTTGAGCATGAAGTACTTTTTCCTCTGTAACCCATAAGAGCTGTTTGCATGCAAATAACTGGAACCTTGGTCAGTTCCAGCCAATGAAATATATTTTGGCCTGTGAACTGGGAAAAAGAATATTCATGCCTTGCCCTTACCCTTTTGTATTAAAGGATTCCATAATATAAGTCATGCAGGACCTCTCTATTGATGGAGGTTAAAGTCTGACTGGATATAAGGAGAAACTTTTTTCACCATTAAGACAGCCAAACAGGCTGCCTAGCAGGATTGGACAGGTTGTCTAGCGAAGTTGGAAGTTTTTAAGACTGGATTAAGTCTCTTGTAGTTAGATTGCAGAAGTAGTAATGTTGTAGGTCAAAGGTATTATAACTTTCTGAGATTTATTCATTTTTCATTTGTATAAGGCAATAAAGGTCCTGTTCCTGACTTAATGTTGATCTCCCCAACCCAATAGAGTTATCACTGAGGCTCTCCATATGCACAGTGGTCAGCAATTGCAGAATGGAGAAAATGTACGTGAAATTTCACAAGTGTTGCTTTACTGTGCAGTTTCTTTGTAATAAGATTGCTAGTATGCGTCGGGAAGAAAGAGGTTAAATAGAGCATGAGATACCAGGGAGAATGGACTCATCTGATCCAGTCTTTTCTGATGTCTTTTTGGTATTCCATGCTGGAAAGCTGCAGTTAGACCTTGACATCTAGTTAATAATTTATGTTGCCTGTATTCCTAAAATTAAACCGCTTCAAAATTTTAAAGGCAATTGGAAAAGAGAAAAAGAAGACCAGTGCATTTTTCATAAGAACTTTCTGGTCAAGAGTACAGAGCTCACTGAAACTACAAGAGAACTTGGAAGGGAGGAGAGAGGAGAGCCAAGTTACCGCAATATGTCATGATCTGTACAATTAAAAGGATATATTTGTGGTTTCTGCCAGAACTTGTGAGTTCTGAATGGACTGAAAGTGAAAAGGGGACGAAAGGTTATTTAGGTTAGTTTGATATGTACGCTTTAATATTTAGCATGGCTACTACAGTTTAGATTTTGAACTTTGCTGAAATGCTTTTTCAGTGGTTTGTTGCCAACCTTCAGTAACTTGCTGGACAAAATGATAATCTGAGAGTAATGGTGATTTTTATTTAATATTTTTTCTCATTTGCAGATTTAAAATTGCTCAGCAATTTCTGCTCGCTGTTGCAATATACTTACAACCTCTATTAATAACGGGCGTTTCTCTTTTCCTCCTACCTGTCTCTTCTTTTAGGGAGGAGAGTGGTATAATTATGCAGCAGGTTTGACTTCTCTCCTAATAATTCTTGTTTAGTTACTGGACAACATGTGTTGGTATTATACCTAAATGCTTATATTTTGCAAATGAAATCTTTGCAGCTGTCAAGTGATAGGCTTGCCCACAAAATTCTGATTGATCACCTCCATGTGGGACTGTGGCTTTTAAATTGGTAGGTAGTGCTTTACCGGCAGCACAACCTCAAAGACACCAGTTTTATTAAAACCTCTGGATTAGGCTCTCAATTACTTTGAGTTCCAGTTTCAATTAAACTAAACTTGGAAGAAATTACTGGCCTGCTGCAAAGGTCTTTGGAACAAAAGAAAATGAGAAATTGCTTATTTTCCAGCAGGCTTCTAAACAAATTGCACTTTGTGTTTCAAGTGGTCAGGAATAAACTGGGTTGCAGCCAGTCTGGGCTCATTCTGCTGCTAATACTGCTTAGTGGCAGTGTAAAATTTAAAATATCCCACAACCTTCTGGATGACTGTAAGTCACATTCTCTGTAGAGGGTTTTTGTAATAATTGTTTAGTGCAGAATTGCGGGAGAACTCAGTACAGAAGATACTGGTGTGCAAAAAGCTGATACTGCCAGATATATGGGGAACCATATGGATACTGCCATTGGCAATCTGCCAAGTGTGTCCATAGGTGACTCTAAATATTTTTTTTCTTTTGCTATAGGCTTGCTATTGAAAATCTTCAAATGTAACACAGCTGTTGCACTGGATTTGTGTACCTGGTACACTGCTAGTCCTCAAGAGACCTGCTTGTACAAGTCACTATGCCAAGAAGTGCACCATGCTTCAGATTTCCCAGATTTTCCACTTGTATAGTAGTGTGTATTTAAATGTAATATTTTTTCTTCTGTTTACCATAAGATAGCATCTGAAATTGCATGGCTTTATGCTGTACTTAAGCCAGAAGACATCTGTAGTAACTGTTGGGTAATGATTATAAAACTTTGACTGCAAATCTGCTTAGAATATATGATGAATAAAACTGAATTTTTAAAAAAAGTGAAGAGGAAAAAGGAGGGGGAAAAGTGTACAATGAAAGATTAATTAACATACAAATTTATTAAAATATAAATACGCAATTCTGTTGTACATTGTGCAACGATGAAAATGGTCTATTTTGCTGAAAATGGCTGGTAATGTTGTAGACCCTAATCCTGTAATCACATTTATGATAACACTCCTTCCTTTTGAACTTCACATTGGTTCAATGTTTGTCTTTACAGACCAGTTTGCCAGTAGCTGAGTCTCAGGACTGTATTATAGCATCAATTTTGAGCAGAACTGTCAATCAACAATAAAATCTTCTTTAAAAAATCCCTAGCAGAGTCTAGGTGTTTCCCAAATAAGTTTGTAATTTATTGTTGAATAGAACATCAGTATTTCAACAAAACAATTTCCAAATCATTGAAATTAAGAAAGTCAGAAGGTTTTCTTATGAAGTGTACAATAGCTTTCCACTAGGATATTTGCAGTATGTCATTTGATTTAATAATTTGTTAGCTTCTCTCTGGTTTTGCTGTATTTCTTTGCAGAGCTATAGCATGTGTTTAGGCAGAGAATGGAAAGGCTCAGTTATCTGTCTGAGTTTTAGTAAGAGATGAAAGCAATTTGATGTGAACATGCTTGATCAATTGATACTCAAAGTAGTATGGAATTATCCCTCTTTCATAGTAATACATTATCATTTTCCCCTCATACAGTTTAAATGTGAAGGCAATTTCTTTGCCACCTATAAAAAGGAAAATTGACTCTGTAACAACACAATATTCAGATAAGTCTTGTGACTCATGTTCTTATATGAATAAGTAAAAAAACTCTGCATACTTACATGTAACAGTGCCTGTTCTTCTTTACTCTGGTACTACAACCAGTAGGTATTTGCATGGTAACCAGCAAAACAGTGATACAGTCATTCACAAATGATTTTTTTTTTTGCTTCTGTCAGCCCAATTCATGATTTTTCAGCGAAATAATGTTGAGTAATGTTTTCACTTGATTACTGTGGTGTAGTCTTTCTGAATGTCACCAGCTACAGCTCTTCATACATCTCCATCTGCTGCATAACTGCTCTAGGGAAGTATTCTGCAGGTTTTAAACATGAGTAACTACTGCCGATGGCTCCAATGGACTTTAAAGAGTGAGGAGAGAGGTAGTGCTCAAATGCCCTGTTCCCATACATTCTTGGTGCCAACTGCTTTACTGAATGAGTTTAATAGTAGTCTCAGAGGAAAATCCAGCTGGTGAACCAAAGGCAGGCAGCACTCAACTGATTTTAAATATAAGGTACTACTGCTATAATAAAAAAACCCCACCAAACAAAAACCAGAATGTCTTGTAGATTCTAAGCAGGTTTTAATTTTAAGTGAGGAGTCCGCAGATAGTGGAGAAAAACAGGATGCTGGATGGAAAACAGACTTGACTGGAAATAAATGAAATCTTTTCAAGTTGGAAGCAAACACCCAGGAGCTGCTGAGCTTAGTCTGCATGTTACAGCAACATCTCACTAATCCTCTCGCGTTATAATTACCGTGCAGAAAATGTGCCTTTTTCTTCCTGCTGTTTAACAAAGGTTTAACAGCAGGATGTTGTATCGAGGGCTCATATTCTAGTTGACTTTATTGACTTGATGGAGTGTTCTATATTACGTTTACTATAGAATTATGTTACAGCACAAATGTTGTGAAACAAATTACAGTGGTCAAAATAAATGAATAAATGAGCCAGATTAACTAGCATGCACCAGTTGTTTTCTACTGCTTTAGTCATGCAAAACAACTGTAAATACAGTGTAAACAGCCACCAAGACCTCAATTATTCTCCTCCTTGTTCATGCAGATTAGCATGGTCTTTCTCTATAGCTAAGTGATTTAAACAACAATTCTGAGAACGACTGATGAGGTTCATTTACACCACTGTAAATCTACAGCTTCTGTTTTTTGATTAAAGTTTTATATATCAAGCTATTCATCACTCCTTTTAAACGTTGCTCTTTGTGTAACTCAGAGTTCATCTCTATGTCTTTAGTGAAATTGGAGAAAAATCTTAGGATTTTTTAGATGGTTGTTCTTGTAGAATATAAAACCTGTATATCAGTTTACAACAAATCTTCCAGGATGCTAATTTAATATATTTTTTGAAAGATAATAGCAAGAGAAATTGCCTACTACGAAGTGAGCAAGGTGAGATAGAAATGTTATATCTTTCAGTACCGATGTGAATTTTGATTCATTTTAGAATCAGTAATAGAAAGTTTTCACTGAATTGCTCCAGAACAGCTATCATTAACTCTATGGGTTTGAGTTTGTAGTTAAAAACAATCAGTTATTTGAAAACTTGTTTGTTCTTAAATTTTATTGGCCATCCCATTGGTGGGAGGGAATTGCAGTAGTGCACTAATACAACTATTGCAATACTATTTGGCTCCTTTTCATGCTGAATAGCACCTTCCTTTATAAGCAGGATTATTGATTTTTATGGGGCTATTCTTCAGGAAAGTTTGTAGGTAACTTCTTAAGGATGCAGTCTAGCCCAACGTGGTTTAGGTTTTTGACTAACAAGTCACAAAAGATATTCAAGAGAATACCTGAAGGATCTTAAGCTTAGGGCTTTCTCATTTTCAATGCTACATTCCCTTTCTAAGACTCATTAATGAAATGCTATTGTAATAAATCTTGCTTAGGTAATGAGAAAATACATTGACTGCAGGTGTTGGAAAACACCTGTAAATGACAGGCTCATTATTATTAACAGAATGTTTTTGTGACAAACAGTATATTTCGTCCTGAGGAAGGAAGAAGTCTAGTTTTGCAGTTTGGGAGAGGACACATGATTTGAGCTGGGGGGGTAAATGGCTGAATTACAGGACAATGAGTTAGGAGACAAAGAACTGGATATTGCTTCATGTAAATGGCATAGCTTTCCTAATTTAAGCAGATCTACAACTATTAACACATAACAGAGTTCTTGCGTATTCTTCAAGACAAATAAAACTGTTTAATGAGTCACACTGATCATGTCATCTTGCCTCTTCTAGTCTGATAAAGTGAGAGCCACTCTGACTTTTGGCTGTTCTTAGGCTTTTCCCATTTCTGATGTAGCGCATAGCATCACCATGGGCCGCCCTTTGTATAAAGCTCCAGAGGGCATCTGGGCTATCTTTTGAGAGCCCACACAGTTTTTGGCTTCACAATGAGTCCTTAATCCCTCATCTTCATTTATGTGACAATTTAGCCCTTTGCTCCAGCCTTCCTTGTTTGATGTCATAATTTGGATATTTTACACACACCAAATTCTCTCTTGGTTTCACCTGTTGGCAGTAATACCATGATTGACATTTTTTCATAACTATTCATCTCCCTAATTTATAATGAATAGAGTATCTGTTAATAACCCTCTAATCTTTTTTCATTTCAGGGTATCTCTTAGTTCCTTCTTCCCTACTTTGCCTCGTACATTTAATAATTCTATAGTTGATACTGCTAACTGGCTTCTCTAAGTTTCCTACTACTGCATAATCCTTTTCAACTAGACTCCTAACTTGCGCTATACCCCTGCTTTTGGGTGAGTTACTCATACTTTCATGTAACTGCTTTCAGTGCTGTTATTCCAGTGCCACTATGGTTTTCTAATATAGGTAGCCCTGTATTCTTAACGTGCAGAGTCCCTAATCCCCTCATTTCAATTTTGTTTCTTCCTTCACAGTCAAGTACTTCATTTATAGTTTATGTATTTCCACCAGACTGCCAAACTCTGCATCTATTTTCTTTTACAGCTTACTGGAGGAAATTTCTTTCTCCTGTCTGTTCTCAGGAAAAACAACTACTACTGCTTTTCTTTAGGGTTTAGCCACTCACTACTCAGATCTCATCCTATACAGCTACTTTTTTTCTTACTGTCACTTCCTCTTAGTCCACATCTCTCCTCCTTTTTGTCCTCTTCCCATATTAATATGTTCTAAAAAGTATTGGGTTCCCCAAATTTACTCCAAAGTATGCCCTAGTCTGGTTTCCGTCTGTTTTTTTTACAACAGAAACTATTTCAGCAAATCTAAAATAATGATTTCTTGATCAAAGATCACAGCCTTTGCCTCATGCTTCCTCGTAGATAAAGCTGATCATTCATTCACTCTTCTATCATAATTTCCACTCCTTCCATTATTGTACAGTTCTCCATCTCTGCAGTTACTGCTCCATGTTCTCTCACTGTTATTTTTGTAGATATTTATCTTGTTCCTTCCTTTAGTTTTTAGGAATGGTGTGTTGCTTTTAACTGTCTTCTCTCTTTGCATCTTATCACCAGATGACCTTCTCTTCTCATACATAGTCAGGTACTATTTTTATGCAGATGATTTGCAAATCTTTTTGCAAAATCAATTTGCAAATGTTTGTCAGCCCACAGGTTGTTTGCCTCACTTCCGGCATGCATTTTGTTTAGCGTCTTTAGCATTTCTGGCTTGACATGTTGCTGATAACAAAGGTAAGTTAAAGCAGAGCTCTGTATCTCCCTTTACAAAACTCTACTGCATCCCTCCCTTTTTATCCCACCCTCATCATATTACTGTCCACAATCAGTTGATGTGTGTTATCTAGACACATTCAGTTATGAATTCTTCTGCTTTAACATCGCCATTATCTCTTCCACCATCTAGAATGTGTGTCCCTGGTGTCATTTTTCTCTTCTTCCAACCTTCCGTTTAGCTTCCTTCTAGCTCTTACTGTCTTCAGCTGTGGACAAAATGCATCTTGTATTTTCAAAAGTTACACTTCTATTATTTTAATTGCCTTCCTTACCATCAGTGTTTTTAGGCTAGTCCATTCTAGCCACTCCTGCTGGGATCATCTTTTTCTGAGACAGTTCAGCTCACTAGAATAGAATTTATGCATTTGTTCTAAGTTATCAGTGAAAGGTTTCATGCTCTTTTCATTATAAAGCTATTGAGACATCTCTTGCATAGTTACGAGTTTGCCTTAATTTCCTCTAATTTTCTAGAATGTTTTTCTAACTATTCTGTTCTCAGTATTTCTCTGTGCTTTCATGCTTTCTGAAATACCCTTGCTCTCTGTCTTCAAATTTAATTTCTTAATCTGTGGCTTTGAGACTTTTTTACATATCCTTGCATAAATATCTCTTTTTGTTTGCCATCTGTGCAGCATTTGTCTAATCTTTTTAATAAGATAAGGCCAAGAACTTAGTTTTTACTCTGTCCTCTTATTGTGAGTTTTTATACTGTTAAGACACTGCTGATATTTAAACTGTTATCAGAAATACTTCACAGGTTTTCTTCTCTCCACAAATACACTTTAATGGGTTTTAGGCATAATTGTTAAGATGAAAATGATAATATACTATATGCAACATATACTTGCTGAAATTAAATTACATCGAGATCTGTGAATGGAAGACAATGGCAAACCTTTACATGTGCCCCTTCAGTTGACAGACAGTGGCCGTTCTTTTGGTAAACTGGAAAGACACTTAAGAAGAACAAAACCAGTAGATGTTTGTCGCTGATATTCTATATGATATATAGGTAAGCAGTCAAGGAGCATAATGCCATAGCAAAGAATCTGAAGTAATTATTTTTACTTGTGTTCACTGTGGAAGAAAGTTGAGAAGTTGCCACATGGGAATTGTTCCTTGTGGGGGATTTAGCAGAATGTCTGTCTCAAAGCTAAATGTCTCCTAGGAGAGTGTGGGATTACGTAGCATGGAATAGATGGATGAAAGGAATAGTAATGAGTCACCAAGATTGGATCCTGCTGACTCAAGAACTGGAGCCAAAACAGATTAACTACCAATTGTGATGCATAATGTCTTCCTTAATACTTCCTTGGTACTTGAGAACTTAAAATTAGCAAATAGCTGACCATTACTGCTCAGGAATAAATTTTTGAGATTATGATAGGTGGCTATATGAGAACATAAACTCAGAGCTTAGTAGTGGTCAAAAAAGTAAATAAAATATTAAGAATTCTTTAGAAAGGAACAGCGAATAAAACACAGGACATTACTGAATAAATCTGTACTTTGCCGACAACTGAAAATAGTTTGTATAGTTCTGGTGCCCACATCTGAAGAACAATAGAGTCGAGTGAGTCATAAGATGTCCAGAGAAGAGCAATGTTCAAAGGCTGCTTTAGAGGGAACAACCATGTAAGCCAGGGTTCTTCAGGCTGGAACAGAGTTGGCTATAGAGTCATGAATGGCTTGGGAAGAGTGAAAAGGGGTTGGTGGCTTTTTTGATGTTTGCTTTGTTTCGGGGGTTTTTTGCTGCCTATTTTAACACAAGAACTAGAATATAGGAAATTAAACCAACAAGAGGCATGTTGAAAAGAAACACAAAAGAGTGGTTCTTCTCCTTGCATCCATCCATTGTGGAAATTTGCAGAGGCTTAACAGGAGATTAGACAAAGTTCATGGAACAGAAATTTCTGGAGTTCCTAGAACATGTGTCTGACTGAAGAAGTCTCTGAGCTGCAAGGGTCTGACAGCTGGGAGGTAGCACTATTCTTTCTTCCCTAGATATCCATTTCTGGCAAGTATCAGAAATAGGATAAAGGATTATACGGATCTTCGATCAGAGTAGTAGTACTGGTTTGACAGTACTGGTCAGCCAGCACAGCCAGGCATTATGAGCAATAGCATTTAAATAAGATTACATTTAAATAATACACTTGGATTTCATCAGTAATTAATTTTAATTTTTAAAAGTTAATTTTCTGTTCTTTGGACTGCATTGGTTGCACGTTTTCATTTGCACACAGAAGGCATTATGACGAATATGTGGAAGATGTATTTTATTTTCATCTGTGAGAGTAGAATGGTGGTATCATTTTTCACTCTAACAGGTTTTCTTTAAAGAAGTAACAGTTAGCTTGCTATATTTTTCACCTGTCCATTGCAGGCTGTGCATGTCCTCTGCATTTGTTTTAAATAACAAGATCTTATTAATAAAATTAATGTTGATCATCATACTTTCTTTGTCTGACATAATCTGCACATCGCAGTAAGTGATCTGAATCCTTCTTAATGATGAACTTTAGCTGAAGGTTCACCATTTTTGTTTAATTATCTCCATAACCCATTTACGGAAAGATGTATGGTTTGTGTGTTATAATAGACCTTGGGATTTTCCATCAGGACGTTTAATTCATATGATGCCTTTTCTATTTGTAAGAAGAAAGGAGAGTTCAGAAATTGGAAAAGTGTTGTATTATAGCTATGTTTTAAAAAAACAAACAAACACAAAACAGATTGGCATAGTAGTATAGAAGCTTACACTCATTTTTCACAGATCAAATAAGAACAAGTAAATTTGCATTAACTGTAATGCCTGAACTAGCAGCACAGCTATTTTAAATTCAGAAGAAGACAGATAAACCTGATATTCATATCTAAGTGTTCGGGTAAGAGCATTTCCAGGTGGACAGTGGAAATTAATGGAGCTATGTCAATTCATGGCAGCTCATATATTGGTGTTTATAGTTTGTTTTCCTGTATCACTCAGTGAAAGGAACTAAGGTTGTACTCTGTTTCTCTTCTTCAGCTGGATAGCACTTCTACTTAAATTTTGTGAACATAATTTCATAGAATATACTACTAGTAGCCTGAAATTAGCTTTTTATTTAAATTTCTGTGATTGCATTATTTTAGGCCTAGTTCTCCTCCTCTTGTATGTGTAAGTAATACTGTTCATTTCTTTAGGAAGTAAACTAAAAATAAATGTAATAAATCCTGAATGAATTGAGGCCATGAAAATGTGTATGATGAGGAACTGTTATGGACATTCTCATCATTCCATAGGTGGGTCTGGGAATATAAACTGTATTGCTTGAGTGATATGCGTCTTATACCAGTCTCTGACATTGTATCCCATAAAGGTGTAATATGTCCAAGAGACTTGCCAGGCTGTTTGAACTGAGAGACTAGAGAAACAGTCTGCTGAGAGAATTAAAAATTATGATGTTTGTAACTTTTTATATTAAAAAGTGCTTGCTGTTTAGCAGTTCTGGGGAAATTTACTGGTTAAAGACTATGGGCTGGAGGTTGTAAGTCAACTAACCTTTTTTTCCCAGTAGGTAATCCCAAGGGTGTGAATTTATCCAGGTTTTCACTTTTAAGCTTGCTCTTACTAGTCACCCTATGGTGAAGTTCTTTTTCCTAACAATAGAAATTATTTTATCAGTTAATTAGCAACTAGCAGAAAACAACCTGTAGTATTAAATCTGAGTTTGCTTGTAAAAGTCAACGAAGCAGCTGTTCTCTCTTTTTTATATCAATGAATGAAGAAACTGATGTATTTATGGTAAAAAAATTCGCCCGTCCATTTCCTCCTGTTAAGTTTCTACTTGTTTTGTTACTAACAGAACAAAAATGAGATAACACAAGGAGAAGAACCTATTATCTTAGTTATTCTATTTGCTTTTTTAAAAAACAGAACAGCGTTAAACATTTGGGTAAGAACTTGGTTAATTTAAAGATGGCCTTAGAATGGACACAAGTAACAAGCTATAAAGAGTTAACTAGGTTTTCTTAGAGGTACTGAGATCCTTCCAATACCAAGGTGAAGTTTGGAAAGAGAGGGTAGAGATGCAGAAAGCTTGTGTGCATCATATAAGCTACTTCCTCTTTGTTTTCCTTTTCTGCTGAGACTAATAAGACTGTCAGATTGATGTAAAACTTCTTGCTAGTTAAATTACAGCATGTAGATTTACATTAGTATAAAGTGTTGAAAATGAAAAATAACCCATTCTAGAGCAGGTGAAATTTGTTTTATTTTTATAACTGGTTTCCTTACAAACTTTGTCAGAAGTTTTCTTCACTGCTTGGGGAAAAAGAAATACATACTGTGTGAAAAATGAGAGGTTTTGAAGTAAAGAAACAGAGAACATTTTTACCTTTCCCATTGCAGTATTTAAGAATATAGAAATTACTTTCAGGAAAAAATGCTTTGCTGTAAAGATCAGGCATAGTTTCCTGGGTTGGGGTTTTTGAAGGAAGCCTGGAATGCACAAAAATTCTGAAAACTAAGAGCAAATTCTTTTTTGTTATATAAGAAAACAAATTATTTCCTGTTCATGTAATTACTTACCTGTGTGAGTAAAAGCTAGCAAAGTAATTAATAATATAGCTCTTTTTCCATCCAAGTGAAGCAATTTTATTTTAAGATTTACTTGAATCTTTTTTATTCTGTTAACTTTGCAAATAATTATTAAATGAGCTATAAGCTAAATTGCTAAGTATGTCTTTTAAGAATCAGCATTCATTTAACAATACTTCGCAAAAAATATATGTAAAACATATATCCCTTTCAATGATCAAGTTGGAATGCATAAGCCTCAGCTATTTCAGGTGGAAAAATGGAAAGCAAATGTGAGGCTTGGCTGGATCTTAAATTTATTAATAGTTAGAACTGAGGAAAAGATGCTTGTTTTCTCTCCTAATTGTTTCCTTGGGAACATTCCATCTGAAAACATGCATTTTAGTCTGAATGAATATTTTCAGAGCTTCTGTTTGGGCAAAAAATATTTTTTTTAGGTGAATATCCAAAATGTTTGCTTGTGAGGTATTTTAATTACACATGTGGTATTAAACAGAACTCATCATGCCCAACTATGCACCTGGGTTGTTTTTTTTTAAAAAAAAAAGACCCTTCAGAGACTGCTTTTAAAACTATACGTTCTTTACAAATTAAAAAATGAGATTAATGTCACCATTTTGTGTTTATCCCTTAGGGTGCACTTGTATAACTCTGCTTTTACTTTTACGAAACTGTCTATTGTGAGACACCTCATAAAATTGCGAGCTTGGCAGCTATGACTGCACATTACATCATTAAAATGGCTGGGCTTCTCTTTGCTTCTCGACGCTGTGATAAATTGATTGGGATGTGTTTGCAGAAACTGTTGTAGGCTTGAAAGCACATGTGAATAGTCATAAAGGACATTCTGGTGTTTATGTATCCGTGGCTGTAGTTTTCAAGAGCATCTAGGGGATTTTGTGTATTGAGTGCTCATTTGGTTTGGGTAACTTCATTCTTCCTCTTATCTTTTTTGGTACGTTTTCTTCTTTGATTTGATCAAATTACACTTGTTATAAATGTACTGTTCTTAAGTTTCCAGGGAAAGAAAAATACATTTTCTGTTTATGAAGCTGTGTTGGATAAACTGCATAAATGGATACTGTGTCTCAGTGCATAGCTAGTGGTCCTACTCCCTGAGGACACAGGCACGCCACTAGTAGCTAAAGTGCTTATGGCCATAGGATTTTTTTTTATTTTTTATAGTCTAAGATGGTATCTCCAGGCACCAGATTGCCATGGGATCAAAGAATCTGAAGTCGCTAATGTAATTAATGACACAGCATCTTGAGGTCTGGCTGCATGCACGTATGAGGAATAGTGGATTGGGAAATGATTGTGAAAATTAATGCTTTGAAATCAGAAGGACAGCAATGGAGTATTGTGAATAGCACTAATCCATAAAACTTCTATGATCTCACAGTACAACATTTATTATTTTAAATGTTATGAATTTTTTTTTTTTTATTTTGAGACTTTTAACATAAGAAATTAATTACAATAATGGGCCTTACAAAAGTGAAAGCACTGAATTTTAGCCCTCCTTTTTTGTAAAGGCTCCTTAAAACTTTCAATCCACCGGGCAGTTCCCATGGAATTTATATCTATTCAGATTGCTGAATAGCATATATGAAATTCTTTTTTTGGTGACTTTATATATAAAGGCTCCTTAGTACTAGACTGTTGGTTCCCTTGGCTTCACTGACCACAGGAAAAAATAACTTGTCTAAAAGATGTAGCAGCACATGACTCTCATGCTCTCCTTGTTAGCTTGTACAGCTAAAACTACTGCATCTTGTGAGCTTCAACTGAAATATGCATATATGAAATAAACTGCAACAGGTGGTAAAAAAAGGTGTTTTACTCTCTACAGAAACTTAGAGATCAAATAGACTGCATTAAATATAGGAGGAACAAAAATGTATTACAGGATAACTTCCATGGGGAACATGTTTTTCTTATTCTTTTTTTTATTATTATTAACAAAGGGCCCTGTGGTTTTTATGAGCACAGATGGCTTAAAAAGTGTGCCACCCAATAATCGGATACTGCTGGGAAGAAGGAATCCTTGTCCAGTTGATAGCATAATTGAAGGTCCTTCAGTGAAATAAGGTATCTTTGAAGTGACTAGCTTGTTAACTTCTCACTTAGCACATCAAAGTAAGGAAAGGATGCCTTTATTTCTTGTAAATGCAAATTATGGCTCTTGATTGTGTGAAGCCCTGCTTCAAAACCTTGCAGATGTCCCAGTGGATTTTGATGGTGAATGCTTTGTCATTGGTAATACAGGAACAGCTTTTTGTTTTTAATGGGAGTGTTGTACTTTGGTGATCTCACTGCAGCAAATTGTATATGGAAATTGATTTCTCACTGGATCTTCCTTTTACAGTGTTTATGTTATCACCTTGAAAAGGACTAAACAAAAAAGTAAGTGTTTTTCTACTTTATCATAATGCCAAGAACACAGAATGAATGTTGCAAACAGTTTAATGTGCAAAATGTCTGGTTTTCTGTTGGCTTTCTGTAAGATATGATTACATTTTCCCAGTGATGCTTAAAATATCTGTACAGTAAATTGCAGTGTCTTAGTTAAATGATATTTATAGACTCTCTTGGCATTTTGGTTAGTTTTACTGATCTCTGTCTTGCGTCAGGTACATGTTGATCTTGTTTTCTTGCTGTGATCTCTTTTTAGTACTATGACTGTCGGCATGGAAGTCTGATGTTTAGCAGGGCTTGGTGAAAGGCAAAGAATAGTATGTGTTTTGTTGATTTTGTTTGTTGAAATGACTAGATTATAGCATCATACATGTACACAATATTCCTCTCGAGGATGTTGCAAACCTCATCATCAAGTTTTCTGAAAATGTAAGCGAAGGCTTGACTTCTTGGAAAGCAGTGTTATCTATCTCCAGATGATGGGTGGCTTGATGGGGTGAATAGAGCAAACAAGCTGGAATGATGCCCAAACGTTGTAAAGGATGGTCCCATTTTTTATCCCTGTAGTCCATTCCACAGTACAGATGGTTGCAGTAACTGCACTGTAAGCCTTTTCTTTGTCAGAAAGGATGAGCCTCCAGAATTCTACTCTTTGCCATAAAATGACTTGTATAATATATCCCAATGACTCTTTACAGTCAAAGAAATGGAGGAATTACAGGAACCTTTGATCCTTTTCCTTTAGAACCCTCCTGTCTTGGGAGGGAGCATCATAACTGGAAACAACTCTCTCAACACTGCGGATGTCAATGCCTGTGTTGTAGATGTGGCTTGGTACAGGAGAAGTGTTGTCTGTAAACTCACAGTCTGGGGAGAGGTAGAGAGAGAAGGGAATATACATTTCCTAAAGCTGCAGAAAGCAGAAGCACTAAAGAAACTGGGAAAAGCAAACAAACAAAACCTCCAACATGTAACAACAGTGAGGGGATAATTAGTCTTGTTACCGGAGTAGCAAAGGATCATTAATGGATAACTCTCCAGGTGCAACAAGCAATGTCTCTTGTATCCATCCATACTGAAGGATCGCTGACACAACAGCCAATCAGCTGAGCAGAAAGTTTTTTTAGTCAAGGAAATTTTCAAGGAACCAGACAATATTTACACAGGTGGTAAGATCACTTGGCTTTCAAGTGTCAGTAGAAAACATCAAAACCTATCCCACTTTTCCACAGATACTAATAACTAAGCTCTGTAGTCAATGATGCAATCACAATTATTGTCTATATGTCTTCATACAGTACAGTAGTGCTGCAGTATACACCTCAGAGCTCTGCTGTTCCACACAACTCCTCTTGCCCATTAATGCATTGCACTTGTGTACTGGGACTTACACAACACCAAATGGCTCAAGTTCCTGATCTCAGAGTGATTATTCATATTCTGAAGGGATAATTTAGTTGTTTAATTACCCATAGCTGGAGGCTAAAATGATTCTACTCATTTCTCTGTCTTCTTGGAAAGTTTGGCTGAACTGGTGTAGTTCTTGGCATGATCTGCTGTGAAGTGCACAAATGCAGATGTAGCGTTTCTAGGCCTCTTCCATCTCCTTGCCAGCATTGACAGCTCTGGCTTTCAAAGAAGAGTTGAATTTATTTGCCAAAGATCTAGAATGTTAAAGGAAAGAATTGAAGATCCTAAAAAAAGAACTTTGCCCCTCTATTTTTCTTTACTAATGAGTGAATGCTCTACTTTGAATTTAAATATTGGGATGAGCAGCTGGCACCAATCCTAACATTGGTGCCAACAAACAACAAATACACACGATGTAACACAGATGAATAGAAGTTTGAATGTTTGAATGCAAGGTCTATATTTTTTACCGTATTTCAAGACATAATTCTGACCTATATGCTTTGCTTAGTGAAGATAACTTATCTAGGGTCTTAAAAAAATTCATTACCTCTCTTTTGAGGTTAGTCTTAATACTACTTCATCCAGATACTCCAATGGAAATTCAGCTAACTGGCATAATTTATTTCTTTTATGCTAAGAACGTGAACTGATAATAGTGTGGAACCTCTGCAGCAAGTTGTAAAGTGTGTATGAAATTAGAAAATAAAATCTATGCTTCAGCCACAGAATGATGGCTTCAGTCTCTTAGGCTTTGTGGTGTTTATTGCAGTATTCATTTGGATCCTGAAATGGAAAGTCCAAAAATGAGTGAAATAAGAAATCCAGAACTTTTAATATCCCATTTTTAGCTTTCTGCCTTATTATCCTAAATATGCTTCTAGCTAGCTTTTTTGAATTTTCAGGAAAGCATGCTTAATTAAAATTTTAATCAGTTGAATTAGTGGCAAAATAAACAGTTTTAATATTACAATTTTATAATAAAATCAGTACAGTCTGGAAGCCAGGTTAGTCACAGCCCTGCTGGACAAGAAATAGCTGAATACAAGCCAGCCACGTGCAATCATCTCAGAGGAGGAAAAGAGACTATAGTGGGAGGACAGTGGCCAGCAGATACACGGGAAGTGGTTGTCCTCCCTTCACTTTGTGCTGGTGAGGCAATAGTAGAAAAACTATATCCAGTTTTGGGCCTCCAATGTCCAAATGGATTTTGAGAAACCAGAGTATGTGTAGCAGGTGGCTACCAAAATGAGTAGGGTCATAGGGTACACAGCCTGAAAAGAGAGATTGAGGGAGCTGGGCTTATTTAGTTGTACACAAAATGGAAACTGAAGGGGGACTTCAGTTGACCTACAGCTACTTTTAATGGAGTTACAAAGATGATGGAGCCAAACTCTTTCTGATAGTGGCCGGTGATATAATCGTCTCTGTCCACAAGATGTAGCTTAGGAGGTGCAGAGTGGACATTAGAAGACACTGTGTCACCAGGATAATAGTGCAACCCAGAAACAGCCAGCCAGAGAGGTGATGGAAAATCCATTCTTGGAGGTTTCCAAGAGCTGGCTAGAGAAAGCCCCAGCTGATTTGATCTAGTGTTAGTGGATAGTCCTGCCTCAAGCAGGAGCCTGGACTAGAGACCTCTCTTCCTACATTTCTGTGATTCTAAGAAAAAAAACACGAAGCAATCTATTTTATTACTTAGCAACTGATTAAATTTACCAAAGTGTATATAGAAGGCAAATCTTAGTAAGAATCAGCAGAAAAACAAGGCAAAGAACATGTTTCTTTGGTGTATATAGCTCACCAAGAAAGCTTTGCAAATTGCTAATAACTGTATGAGCCTACAACTGCATTTGCATTTGTACTTCAATTAATTTTCTAATTTAATTTGTGCAGTTCTGAATATTTCAGTATATCTCTTCAAAGGGAAAAATCTTTTTTAAGGACACAGCTGTTTTGGCTTCCAGTAAGTTTCTCCAACTACAACTGCTATCAGTAGTTCTACTTTTATTATTACTTCTTTATACGTGTGTTTGTAGTAGCACCATTATCATTCTCGTTTCTTGGTGTTTGCACCATCTGATTTGTGATGTAGTAGTCAAAGCCAAGAGTGCCACTAGCAAGAAGCTATTATTTTCTGGTGTACTTTCTTGAGCTTTCATATGACTTACTCAACAGCTTTTGAGTAACATTGGAGAAGGAAAAGAAGCATTGGAAGACATAGTTCTACTATTGCTTTCATTCTAGGGTTGCTAGATAAGAATCACAGCTATGTTAAATAGCTTTTTCACATGTATTCATAGCTGTGAATTGTCTTATCCTAAGCCAAAATGCAACTGGCTGCCCGATTGGAACTTGTACATCCTCAGGAGGTTTGGTCTTCCTTTGACAGTCTGATTCGTCACTTATTATCAGTAACTTGTTAGTTGACAAGCAAGCTGCTGCTGTGTTGGAACAACCTAAACTTGGTAGAGAAATTTAGCTATAAGTTTGTTAAGAAAGTATCAAGACAAAACATCACTAGCTCATTTTTTTTTAGTGTAAAAATCACTAGCGTGCAGGTTGTTACACCAAAACAGGCTATAAATACAAACTCATGCTGTAAGTATAGCACATGAGCTCTATATACTTGTGCTATGTGTGCTATACATACTTACATTTTATTTCTGTTTTGTCATATACCTAGTTGCCTGTATTCATCCTCTAAGAGGAAAGCAGAACCAAGTGTCCCCTTAGGTTGCAAAGAGCTACTGCCATGCTGCATCCTTCCACCAGCCCTGACCACGCCTATTAGCTCGCCTGTGATTTCTCCCAGGACAGAGGCTGTCCTCGTGCCGGAGGCCTTCTCTCTCGGGGTCGAACTGGGTCAACTGTTGTTTAATTACTAAATTCCGTTTTATGTCATTCTGTCTCGTCGTCTGGATCATACACTGAGTCCTTCACTCAGTTCAGCCTCCTCAGTCACATACATCTTAGGAAAAAAATAAATCTTTCCTTGGTATTTGTTAACTTCTCTGCTGCCTGATAAATGACTGCCCCTTGGTGGCTTAAGCACTGTTTTAAACAGCGAATGTCTCAAATGCAAATAGGTTCTGAGTTGTTCTGTCCTTTCCGCTTCCTTTTTACCACTCTGGAGCTTGCTTACTCTTAATGAATTATGTGACATGATGAGACGTGCCATTTTTTATTTTTAAAAGGTAAGCTGTAGTGCAGATGAGGATACTCTTTTAACTGCAGGAATACAAAGCCAATGGATCCAGTGATACTGCCAGCTCAGTTTTCACTGCCTATGTCTGTATCAGTAGCTTTTGTGGGATGCTTTTTTTATTCTTTGCAGTAAGGCAAATAACAGGAAAACTCTGTGCTGCTTTTTTTGTTTGAGTTTACCTCTGTAACGTACTCTTCCCTTGCGTTCTCCATGGGTGTGTTTTCCCTTCAGACGCTCTCCTCTATTTGAGGCTTCTGTTTGGGCTAGCATCCCTGTTAATGCATATCAGTTATTTAATTTCAACTTTTAAAATGCTTTTAGTATAATCACAGTTTCCAGTGTTGTCAGAATTAAAATAAGTTTCAAAAGTCAAGGGAGAAAAGCTGTTTTTTCTCTAAAGCTGAAGATTCTAAAATGTGACTTTGAAACTAATGATTACATGTTGGTGTCAAATTGCCAACTGTGTTACTTGCTATTCTCTAAGATTCTTGCAAGGACAGATGGGTATGGCTAACAAGAAGATTAAAGGAGTTAAAGGGATCTTCTGTTCTAAGTTCTGAAAATGGATGTAGAAAGTAACAGCCTTTAAAAGACGGAAACTCAAATGTTCATTTAAATTAACAAACCTTGGAGAAATGCTGTCTTCCAAAAGTAATGAGAAGGGTTCTTTTAACACTTAATCAAAAAAGGTTGTTGACCCGTAAAAGAAACCATGGTAGCTGCAACCATTTGGAGATTTTTAAAAGGATATCAGTGAAGGTCAGCACGTAACATGCTTCCTCTAGTCTTGACTAAAGAATATTTCCACTGAGGATTTTACTTTTTGTATCATTAAGAATATATGTAGTTTACATTCGTATTGTACCCCTAAAAATGCCAGAACAGAAACACAGCATTTTCTGAAACTTACTGAAAAAGGCAAAATGCTATACATAGTTAGAAAATAAGAAAAAAAGTCTATGTAAAAGGTGTCTACACCCACGAGTGTTCCTTGGCATGAATGCCAGGACCCAGAGGAGTCAACAGAAACTGAGAACCATTATGGGTTGCAAGAAGGGGCTGGGATTTTAAGCAGTAATGTTTTTCAAGTAAAGCAGTGGACAAAGTAGAAGATTTACCCCACTTCTGTGATGAAATCAAATTATTTGGGTGGGTTACTTCTGCTGACTCTGGTTAGTGCTGTTATAGCTTATACATTGGGGAAAGATCCACACTAGGTAATGCATGTGATCTCTTTTGAGAGAGAAAGAATTGTAATAATACCTCTCTGTAAAAGGGAAAACATCACTGAGGAGCAGAATGTGTTTTCTTAAAAAAAAGTGAGAGAGGGGAGAATTAAGGCTGAAAACTGGGGGGACATGGGAGAGGTGTCACAGAATTTACAAGGATGACTGGTGTGTTCTGGGTATGCATGTGTAATTTTAGGATGGGCACCACGTAAAGTGCTGCTCACCTGAATGACCACATTAAAGGTGATGTCTGTTAGGCTTTGATCAAAGCTAAATTTTTCAATTCTCTTCTAGACTGTTTCTTTCAGTTGTAGGTTTTGAACAAGGTCCATTTGCTGCAATGTGTAGCGATTTGTATGCCTCAGAGCATCTGATGAAGCCTTCAGCAGCATGAAAGCAGAAAAAACACCTTTCAAAGCTGTAGAGTGGTATTGGTGTTTTTATAATGGAATCAAGGAGATTCAACTTTTGTCTGTATGAAAACCAAGGACTTATTCCAAGAATGCTGTTCCTCCACCTAGAATAATTTTGTTACTACCTGCAACTAGCAGTTCAAGAGAAATATGATGATAGCATTACTATTACTATATTACTATAATACCAGCAATAGTTGTAACTATTGCTTACAGTACATAAGCAAATTATTAATTGATTTGATTGAGGACTAATTTTGTCAGGTCTTGTAGATATTGTTTATACCCTTAATCTGTATCAGAAAGGAACAAAGCAGATGTCTGTCATCTCCAAAGTCTTACCCTAATTTTTATGTGCGATTTTATGCTCATTTGTAAACTGAGCTAGCAAGCGGGTGAATTGGTGGCAGCTAAGTGACAGTCAAATTATTGCCCTTTCCATCTCCTTCAATTTATATTCCTTTGCAGGAAAAGTAGTGCAGCAGAATTTGGTTTTCAGAATTAAAATTATATACATACAGGAACAGGACAGTAGATACAAAATTGCAAACTAGGAGTGCTAATTTGTCTTCTGATCTGCACAAAGTCAATGATACCGGGACCAAAGATGAGGGTCGTGATATGATAATTAACGTCATTATTAGGATGGATTTCCAACACTATCTTTGCTTTTTAGATGAGAAGGGCCAGTGAAAGTAAAGGTGAAGGTGGGTTTCATAATAATTTCAGTATATGTTGCAGTACAGATGATACAAAGGTTTTATACTCAGCAATAAATTATTGTAATTATTATTATTTACAACCTAAAGGAAAAAAATTCAGCTTATCTTTTTTGCTGTGCAAGTACATAGCAAATTGCAGTTCTTCCTGAACATTTATTACAGCTCATCTAACCAAAATTTTTCAGCCATTATCACTAAGAAGTCTAGAATGTTCTCACAACAAAAAAAAAAGGCTGTTTCTCTCCCTGTGTATTTTGAATGCAAGTGAAAAGCTGATTGTTACTCGTGAAAGGTTTTTTGTTTGACATTCTTTGGAAACTGGGCATCTTGACTCTCCTAGGTAAGAGCGAGAGCCGAGTGGAATATTAATTCAGAATATTTCTACATTGTCTCACTATTCTTTTATCTGTTTTCTGCAGAAGTGCATGATTTGGTTCTTTGGGGATACACTGTATTTTTTTATGCCAGAGACGGATAACATTACTTCACAACTTTGGCTTTACCCATTTACTCAGATGGCATTAGCTTTAATTTGCAGTTTTGTGTTTACTTGCATCCTCCAAGCTGTTACTGTGTAAATGTTGGCTGGAATAAGGTTTTAAAGTGAGCAGATCATGTTCGGATTTGGAAGCACTCACAATTTCCACAGAAAAATATACATTTATTTATGTCTATATAAAAGCCCAAGGAACTTTCCTCAACCATCTCCCCAGGCTGAGGTTGACTTCCTTGTGCTACTCCTCTCTGTTTTCTAGTGGTATCATCTCTATGTGAAACAAGCCAAGAAGCAACTTATGCAGAAAAAAAGGGCCTTGCTCTGTCTCAGCCTGAAGACAGCAGCAGTGAAATCTTTACAGTAGTGTTTTTCATATAAAAAGGGCAGAATGGTATCCATGTGTATGATGAGGACTTCAGGCCTTGGCTGTGTTATGACAGTCTAGATTAAAAAAAACCCAACAAATCAAAACCCCATGAAAATCTCTATTTTTAGTATTCAAAAATTAATGCTTTTTCAGGTTAAGAACTTGTCTACAAATGAGGGATGCGTTGTGCTGCTTTGGTCAAAAACCTAGAGAAACTTCAGGACTGGTTTATGTGAATTTTTAATTACAGTTGTCATGATTGGCTAAGGAACTTGAAGTCCATCTTGCATAAAATTGACCTGATAGACTTCATGTGATGAATACATTGAAATTTTAATGCATAGCCAGTAATATTCTGAGGTTACAGCAGGTGTTTATTTTCTTTTTAATTACACGGCTTCCAGTGTTGTTAATATTATATTATTGACAGATGACTAGTGTCAGCTATGGTAGAGTTAATCAGTCCAGTGTTAAAAAATATTAATTAAATTATGCTGATTTTAAAGGATTCCTTTTGCATTAATCATTTAGACGCAAAAAATTCTTGGAAAAAAGGGGAAATGAGATCTAGATTTTTTTAGGTAGGCATAGCTGGCTTCTTGGTGACTCCATTCGTCTAAATCCTGAATAAAAGAAATGCTCTGCACTGTGTTATAGAGACCTAATAAGAACTCTGGAGTCAGGTTTATCAAGAGTAGATTTATTAACTGTGTAAGCACAAAGTGTATTCAGATTGTTGCAGATTTAGGAAAAGGCATGTTTACAGTGGCAAATTCAGAGACTTAGTACAAATATTAGCCTAGGTATTATTAAGCTAATAGTATGACATTCATACTTACATTTTGCTTGAAAGGTGGATGGGTTTTAAGGAAATTAAACAAGGAAGCTCTTTGCTCCTGCTACTGTTGGCCCTCTACTATTAGTTTACCTAGCAATTATTTACAAAATACTGGTTTGTTTAGATAAATGTAATGCTTTCTTTTTAAAGTTGATGATTAATATTAGGTTTAAAGTAGTGACAGCTGGGAGAGGATTTTGAAGTTGATTTTACCAATCAAAATGTTTGAAGATATTTCAGGATGGTGGCTTTAGAAATATTGCCTCTCAGAACCAGTCACCTTTAAAAATGTGCATTTTGGAAAGTAAATATTGCTGAAAGCACTGAAGAGATAACAAAGAAAGGGGTTTTTATGAGGAGGTGATGATAATTTTATGAAAAGCACAAATTTATTTTAGCTCTTCAGAGAAGAACAATAAAAGGTTTGGAACAAGCTCAGGCCTGTGACATTCTGTGAATGAATGAGCAGTAACTGATTGCTGCCTCTAAATTAGTGAAAATTGTTAACTCTTACACGCTGATTAAATAACATGTATATGTCTCTGCATTGTGACTAGTTAGAAGCCGTAAATAGTAGGGTTTTTCCAGGCCCTCTAATATCGATATCTGTTTCCTGGTGATATTGTTATTAGTAACATCATTGAGATACTGCAACACTCTAATTAAATCCAGACAGTTCAGGTGTAAAATTTAAAATTGATTCAGCCATCTCCTGGCGAGAAGATTATACTTTTTTGTTATTCTGTGGTATGTAACATACCATAATTCTGTTGTCAAATGGTTATATGTTAGGATGAACTATTTTATGACAGTTTGGCTCTAAGCAAAACTATAACTCTACCTGTATTATGGGAAGGAGATTACATTCAGAAGTCCTTTCTGAATCGACAAGTAGACTTATAAATGCTTGAGCCTCCAAGCCATATTCATCCCTGTGTATGGCTGTAGTTGCATCGTGATGAATGTAATGTTGATTTCCGTGGGCGCTTTTATCACTAATTTCTACTACAGAAAGAATTTCTTTAAATATTTTTTTTCCTCATTAGCTTGTTAGTAGTCAGAATATGTAAAATCTTAATAAACCTCCATCAAAGGTTTTGCTTTGAGATTCTCTCTTGTGCCCTGTGGATATACAAGGAAGAATTGTCTGTTAAATTGTGTACTTGCAAAGTCAATTTGGAATAACAAGATTTCAACAATAAGTTTACAATCTAAGGGAGGAGGTACAAACGCTGTAGAATTTAATACATATATATGTATTAAATACATATATATAAAAATATGTTGAAATATACATATACATGTATTAAAAACATATAAATATATATATATCTATCACAGGATAACATGGTTGTGACCCAGATCTCACTGGACATTCTTAGCCTCCAGCACTGAGCTCAGGGAGCTTAAAAAAACTAGAGACAGTTACGATTACAATTTTACAGATGGAGAAACTGGAGCTCAGGGGATCTGATTAGCAGTCACACTGTAGAAGCTCCATGGCCCCGTATTAACTCTGCAACCCTTTATTGAATAACACCAGGTATCACAGGGAAGATGGGCAGCTCCTACTGCGAGACCTACTTTGTGCTTTTTAAGCAACCAGTTCCCATCTCTCCTTCCCATCCTGCTGCTCCTCATTGTTCCCCTTTGCCACTTAGGAGCTCTGTGACTGCCACTGTACTGCAATGAGTAGTAAGAGCATTATGCCTTACAAAGGAGTGGCTGGTCTTGTCCCAAATCACTTCAAGAAGAATGCTTATGATCCAGAGACCTAACGGCTTTTCACCCACCGTGTGGTTCTGCAAGGTTATTGCTGCAGGACTGTGGAAACCTGCCTGGACGATTGGGAACTGCTCTCCAGAAGAGGCATGTGGACAGCAGAGCCCATCGCAGTCAGACACATTCCACGATGGCTGTATTTTAGCTGGATCTCTCCCTGCCTTGGAAATTCCTGCAGATGACACATTTGGCCTTTTTAATTCTTGGCACACTCCGCAGAATAAATGTGCACTTGTCAGATTTCTGCACGCGGTGCTTGTTGGAAGATGGTTGACTGAGAATACCAGAAACTGCGTTGAACCGGGCAGGACTCACTTTTATGTGACTGAACACACCATGTAGCTATCAACTTGTTTCATTATAAAACAGTGGGTTTGGTGACTGCTAACTTGTGTATACCTGCAGGCACCAGTTTGTCCCAGGTGTATCACGCTGCTGGCAGGGAGTAGATGTAGAATTGATCCAATCATCCAGAGGTGGATCAGGATCTGAACATCCAGAAGGCTCAGGATCTTACTTCAGCTTTTCCTCTCTCCTGCGACACTTGTGTGTGATGGTGCTTGTACATAGTGCAATGAAAAAGCTTGCTTTTCTCATTTTATTTAGAATGTTTAACAAAACCCCACCTTCTGTGGTCCACTTAAACTGCTGTTATTAACTACCTGATAATTGCAGCTAACAAGATACTTAGGAGTCACAGGGGAGAAAAACAAGACTCCAATTCTAACCTGATTGACTACAACACTTAAACATTCACTGAAAATTCTCACTTTCCTTGTTGTCTTTAATCTGTAGCATTTAGTTGGTTTTTGGTAATATTCACCTTTTCCTTGAAGTGTATTGAACTGCAATAACCTAGCATTTCTCTTTGTAGTCAAACATTCCGAGTCTTATTGAGCCTGTCCCTATTTATTTATTTATTATTTTTTGTTACTGAGATTTCCTCTAAATTACTATCCGTAGGATACAATTAACTTAAAACATCTATATTCTTCCATGTACGCCTTTTCAATACCTGTCTAGTGGAAACGCAGGACCTTGGAATAGGATTCATATGTATTTTTCTCTTGTGCTTTGTCATACATGTTGCCAGAACCTAAGCAGTATTTTAGGGGGTTTAACAACCATGTTGGAAAATAGAGAAATTAGAGACAGAAATTTCAGTATATGCCTTCGCTTATACCAGTTTACAATTTCTCCTTGCAGTACTGGCATTTTGAAATGCATTGTTTTAGTTTTCATAGACCCAGATAAAGAGCCCGTAGCTATCAGAAAATGATCAGGGTTTTTTCATTATATTAAATATTATCTTGTATTTGGCTTTTTTAAAAAAAATAAATCTTGCATTACTCTTCTATGTTTATTCCCAACCTTGGTATCTTGTATTCCTTATTCTTTTCCATTAAGACTATCCTCTTTCCTCTTTATTGGCAAAGGTTTGCAGATGTTTTTCAATGTTTTGGGGTCTTCAGTACTCAGATTGCACAGATTAAAACCACTGTTGTCCTGGCTTCCCTTCATCTCTTTCATACTCTCCCATTTTGTTGCCTAAAAACAACACTGCTGACAGAGGTGCCCTTTTGTCCCACTCTTGGGGCTCTGTCACCCAGGCTTTCATCTCTTTCCTTCAGCACTTTAGCCTTCTGCTTTTTTGTTTTCTCCAAGCTCTGCTCTGTTTTCATTGCATCCATCAGTATCTGTGACCACCTTTCTTTTCCTCTGTAAAAACCTTAGTACAGCAGAATATTTGTTTCTGCTTTTGAACCTGATGGGATTATCTGTGGGAGTAGGAAGATTTGTGCTAATAAATATTTGTGAGAACAAAATCATCACCTGTATGGATCAAGTTCTTAAAGGATTAGGTTTTAATTCAAAGTTTTAGAAAATCAGAACTACCTAGTCCCTAACCAGACGCAATTGGAGTGAAATTCTGATTCCAGTGAAGTCAGTGGGAGGTGTTGCTGTGGTTGTCAGCTGGAGCGGAATTTCACACCCTGCATTTCTTTTTAGTGACTTGAGAAAACTCACGGATTTCTGTCCAAAGATTTTTATTTAGATTTAGCCAAGGCTCAGCTACGCTATTGTAAGTGTGATGCTTGAAAGCAACAAAATGTCTTTTGAAAACTAAGCACCCATGTGCAGTTTTTGTTAGTTCTTTGTTTGCTAAGAACTGTTTTGCATTATACATGGAAGAAACATCCATTCTTCTCTTCCTGGAATTTGTACTTTAAAAATACATCTTGCAAGTTATCTCCATTATGATGGGGTATGATGACCTTTCAATAATTTTTATTTGCAATTTTGAGATACCTCAGAAAGCCTGAAGAATTTAGTTGAACTTTAATATTAATAAAACAGTTTAGCATTTGTGATCTATAATCTTATTTTAAGAAGTTGTTGTAAGAAATTTTAATATTTGTAGCTGTGAAACTTCCAGATATGTGGTTTTCTTTTCAGCTGTACAGAAGTGCATTTTCTTACATTAGTTGCACAACCCAGTACCTTGTTATTTTAGATTGGAGGAAAAAAAAAGCATGTCATTTACGTGTCAATATTATGAAAGACAGAAAATACCCTAGCATAAAGGGAAGTGAACTTAACTATAAATAAGCCAGTAGTTTTCTCTTACTGAATTGACGCAGTCTCTTTAAAATGTGGCATGCTGACTGTTTTTCAATAGCTTCATTGGCTTTTGTAAACTATGCTAATTCATTCTGTCTTAAAATACCTTTCCCTTCCATGGATTCTCTTTATGGACCATACAGAAAGGAAATACAAATTAAAGTAGTTTTGTTTTCTGCATCAGTAAAAATGATTTTCTGTTACAACCAATTTAATTGTGACTTTTTTTCTTCGAAATTGAAAAAAGGTTCCAGACCCATCTCTTTGAACTGCATAATGCGTTCTGCCTTCGTTAAATTTGCTATTGAAATGTGGGTGCTTGTAGGGGAAACCAGAATATCAGAACTGAGATTCCTTGAAAATAAATCTCCAGGGAGAATTCTACTTTCTGATTTTTGTTTTGCTTTGTCGTATGTACACAAGACTGATCCTGTTTTTGAAAAAAGTAGTGTATGTGTCTGTATGTGCAAACATCGATGAATAGATACACACACACCCTTGAGTAGTTTTGCATCTTGTACATCACTTGACAGTATGAGATGCTCCCTCTGTGAAGGCTGGAGAACCAAAAAAAAGTCTACTCTAAGGGAAATGGGAGCAGGAGTGACATAATATTTTTACTTTCTTTTGCTTTAAGACACACCATCCATCAAGCAACCATGAGCCAAGACGAAATCCGTGTTTTAGAGTAACGGGGTGGTTTCTAAGTGAGATAGAAATGCTGTTTTAACACATTTAATAGGGAATAAGCTGTAGTTCCTTTGCCTGAATCAGTAACAATGCACCCACTAACATGGAGGCACGCAGCACGTCAGATGAAAATGAAGAGCTGTAATGTACGTGTCCTCTCCTATATGTTGCTCTAAGTAGGAGGAAGCGCTCTGAGTTGTCTAAGTGAGACTACAGTTTGGCTATCAAAAAACCCATTTAAATCATCATTATTGTACACATCTCAAGGAAGTTGTTAAAAGGTTTGTGGTTCTGGAAGGTAGTAATTCTTGAACTGATGGAGCTTTTCTTTTATCTTATGAGTACTAATCTGGCATCAGAATATTTCTAAATTCAGTGAAGTTGCTTTCGGTTTGCAATCAAATGAGAAGTGGACTCTGAAACTTATTATTTTAATTAGCGGAAAACTTACAAAAATGTTCTGTTTTACTCTGTTAGTACCATTTTTCAAGATAAAATATTCACCATACTTATCTTTCCTAAATGATAGCAAGTTGATTACTATTTTTAGTGTGCAAAGAAAGCAGAATTGCTAATGTAAGGTGAGTATTAAAACTGATAATAGGACTTTTATGGGTCTGAGCAGGCTGCATCCTCTCCAATATGTCATGTGCTCCACCAAGCCTCCAGTCATCTTGGCAGCCCTCCACTGGATTCACTCCAGTTTGTCAGTGTCCATCTGGGGACATCTGTCAGTGTCCAGAACTGGACACATTACTCAGCTATCTTCTCACAAGGGCTGGGCAGAGGGGAATTATCGCTGCCTCAACCTGTTGACTACAACCTTGCTGCTAATACGGCACAGTATGTGTTCAACTTCTTTACTGTAATGACAAGCTTTTGTCTCATGTTCAACTTGTGTCTACCACAACCTCCGCCTCCCCTGACTTTGTCCCAGTCCTTTTCTGCAAAGCTGCTCACTAGTCATCCAACAGCTATCCTGCTGTGGTTTATAAAGAATTTACACCCTGAATGCAAGAATTTGCATGAGCTTTGATTAAATTTCATGAGATTTCTGTCAGCACACATTTCCAGTCTGCCAAGTTCCATCTGAAGAGCAGCCCTACCCACCAGCATATTCGCTGCTCACCCCAGTGTGGCTGCAAACTTTCTGAGGATGTGTTCAGGTCCTCCATCATCCTGGTCTTTAATAAAGATGGTAAATAGACTTGGCCCCATCAGTAATCCTGGGGAATGCCACTTCTAACTTGATGCCAGCTGCACATACACCTTGAACTCAGTGGACTATCTAAATTTCCACCCTTCTTTATAGACCATGTCTCTCACTTCTGGCTCTACAAATAGGTGAGGTTTGCCCCTGACCTGCAGAGGCTCAGATGGAATAACTGGTTGTCCCTTACTGTAAAAGACTGGGTTGACTCTGAATTTAGAAAGTAATTCCTCCATCTTTAAGAGTGTTAAAACGTGTGGAAGCCCTCAAGACTTGCTTTAGGTAAAGGGAGGTTTCTGCCCCTGCAAGCCATGGCAGGACACAAAAAGCTCCCTGCAAAGTGTATTGTAACAAATTATTGTGTGGAGTGTGGGCTAGGAATGGCATGGGCAGGGGTTCTGTGGCAAGTCTAGGGGAACCATAAGGACATCTTTCTAGGAATTGCCTGGTACTTGAAGATTCGGAACAAAAGGTACGGATCCCTGTAAAATGTGGGTTGTGATTGTCACTGGAATACAGGGCTGCACTTTTGTGGAGCTGTGCTGCCCCTTAGGGATCCTTACAGGAAATTCTACCTCTTGGAGCACCGGCAAAAAAGTAGGTTGCAAATAAGTGCCATTTAAAACAGAATTCCATATGTTCACTGGGGACTTGACCCGTTAGCAGAAGACTGCCTGTATTGCCACGTGAAGTGCTGCTGGAACCTCCGCCATTGATCCGCTGCAGGGAAACATCCTTTTGTAAGCCTAACACTGGTGTGTAGACTGGCAAAATTTCATCTGCAGTTTTGCACTGGAAAAGTGAATTGGCTGAATCAGTTGAAATATCTTTGCTTCTTACTGTCCTTTGTGCACAGGAAATGGAAATGAGCTTTAAAATTTTACAGAGTGTCAAAAATGAACACAAAGTACATTTGAAGATACCTGCTTTACTATTTAATTTTAGCTATCTGTTAGAAATTATTCTTATGGTGGGTGGATATGTCAAAACAGAAAAAGTGCAAAAATACATAACTGTATTATCACAACATGTATAACCCATTTTGAAAGGTGACGTATTGACACAGTAGTGGATTTATCCTAAGGTTTGGACGAAGAGAACTATATCCTGTTTAAATGTAATATGAAATGATGTACTGGTACACCTTTAGAGTAGTGAGTACCATCTGGGCTCCTTGATTCGCTGTCAGTGATGTTCTCTGCCTATTCTGCTACAGATGAACCACCCCAAACCTTGTTTCTCTTGTCTTCCTGATCTTATTTCTGTACCTCTTACCATTTGTTATTCTCTACTGAACCTTGCATCCCCACCCGTTTGTGCTTTAACGCTGCAATACACCATCTAATGCTTTCATTACTCTTAACGATTCTTTTAAGGACAGAACAAACTGTTGCAGCAAGCCTACTAGACCTTTCAGGTAGCTTAAAAGGTGTGATTTGTTTTCATGTTTTCAATCTGTCCTATGCAGTACTGTGCTTACCGTAGAATAAATTGTCCATTGTCTTGCCCTACTTAATATTTTTACAATATTTAAACATTTACAGGTGCAAGTACATAAGAGAGAAACCATAGGGAAATTCCATTAACATTTTCTGAAATGTAATTTGTTTCCTATTAACCTAGGGGAGGAAATTAATGAAAATTTACTGTGTTAAGCTCAGAAATAAGTTTTCTGGAAATGAAGCATTTGAGTTTTCTATATATTTATTGAATATTTAGGACACCAGCCCACAGCTCTAGGCACTGTGGAATAGTTGGAAAACACGAATTTCTGTACGTGAAATGTCTTCTGTCCAACTTGCAATTGAATTTTTTTAAAAGTTTACAAATTAACAAGAAATTGATAATACTGCCTATCTGTTCTCTCCTGCTGTAGACAATTGCAAGAAGCCTGATGCTAGAAACGCCTAAGCACCAGCCAGAAGAAACCGATTCTAATTTGTGTGAAATATGAGGATGCTCTCTATTCATACCTTTCTAGTGTACCAGATTTAGTGTGACATATCAGTTTTCTTGCCCTGCAGAGTTCCGCTGCCTCTGTGCTACGTGGTTCCAAAGCTGCCTTTCTACATCCCACAAGAGGTAGGCCATCATCTTCCTCATCTTCAGCCTGCAGGGGGTACTGTCCCAGCATGTCACATGTAGTCATCAAATTGTTTCCTCCAAGTAGTGTGAGTTTGTTTATCAGGATCTCTGTGGCACCTTTGTCAAGTAGTGGCAATAAGTGTGTCAATGGTCATGTATCAAGTACCAATACGTGATGGGGGGAAAATGCCAAACAGACTTTTTAAGGGCTGGAAACAACCCTTATTTGTATATGCACCTTGCTGAAAAAAACACTCCTTGCAGAATCCAAAACTTTACATTTTTTTTCTCTGACATAAACACTTCAATGTTAAGACTATTCCTTTGTTTAGAATGGTGCGACTCTAACAAGCTGCCATATAGGTTATATGCAAAACTAATTTTTGTGGTTTTTTTCCTGTGTAGGACACATAAAATCAAATGTAAAGCTAACATGAAAGGAGGACTGGTCTTTAGGGTTCCTTAGTCTGGTGTTGGTAGATTTAACTGAACTGTGTGGCTGTGCTTTGGTAGTTGCTTGAATTCATGCAAGTCTGCTGGAAAATAGATTGTTTCTTGTGTGTATATATATGTGTGTATATCTGTATATAAATAACGTAATATTTTATCAGAGTAATTAGCTGTTACAGCAGTGTCAGAGCACTAGAGAGAGAACTCTCTTGTATCCCTCATTCTGAGTTTTTTCCCTCCTGTGATCATTTATCACCTGTGTCAATTGCTGGAAACATGATTCCATCTTTCCAATTTTATTCTGCTAGGCCTACCTTTTCCTCAATTCTTGTAAAAAAAGCTGTCACAGTTTTGTTTATTTGAAAAAATGCCCTTTTCACATTCCTTATCTTACAGACACTTTGTGCTCAAGTATCTGTCAGTGTGTCCTTTATGCATTGATTGCACATAGATTTCATTCTGTATTTGAAATGTACTTTGTCTTCTCCCTCTCCCCCTACGTATATACACTGTAGCTGGTACTTCTATGTCAGAATCACAGGGAAAAGGATGTTTTAGAACTCTTGTTCTCACTTTTTGCGGGTATGGCACAAAAAATTGTTTAAATGTATATCCGGCATTTCTTCCACACTCAAATATTAGGACATGGGAAAATGTGAAAAACACATGATCATAAAGTAAAATGGCAGGTGGAAATGGCAGCATTTGTTTATTCATAGAATTCTTCATGCTGAGCTTTATCAGTTCAAAGGGAATTGTAAAACAACCAACCAACACCCCCATCATTTGATCATTTACCATTTGATAATTTGAAGGCAGACAGCAGAGACCCGGCTTGCAAAACTCGATAGGTATTTTTTTCAGAATCTCTTTCAACCAGTCCAAGGTAAAGATGTCAGGTATTTTACGACTGTTTTCTTTGTTTACACATCTGAGAAGTCCAAAAAAAAGAAAAAAAAGAAAAAAAAAAGAAGAGTTTGGAAGTTGGTTTGTGTTATATATTTCTGCCTTGCTCTAGATCTAGATCTAGAATCCTTCGAGGAGGAAAAATAAATAAAAAATAACATCAATAGAAAAAAGTCAGTGAACTATAGGTGTTTCAACAGGAATGCAAAGAAAAGAATGCATTCAGATCTGAATTGCACTGCTCTATCTCTATTTTTTTTCCTTTCTAGCCTCTCCTCTGTCCCTAGCTAGGTACTGTGGTAGATGAGCAACCTGTGTGCTTATCAGCTCCCTTTCTGCTTTTGAAAGGTGTGGGAATAATTTTCAGTTTAGTAAGTAAATTCTGCCATCTGGTGATTGCTGATATATGTGTGGGGTTATTGCTTTGATGGATTTTGGCCCTTTGAAAGGGAATTTCCTACTGTCTCTTTACTTGTCCTCCTTTTTTCCAGTGACAGGACCTTCTTTGTATACTCTGCACTTAATGATTTGATTTTGGGCAGAGAGTCAGCGGAGACACTTCATGCTTTTACAGCAGTCTCAACACCTGCAAAGACAGTGAGGTGTCTCAGGATGAGCCTTGACAGTCCATTTCAACTGATTCTTTGCTCGCAGCACATATTTATGATATTTGTAAACGGCAGCACAGTGGCTCACAGCTTTGTAGCCTTGTTACAGCTAAAACTCTTTCTTTTCCAGTCCCTCTTTTTTTCTACACATGCATTATTTCTTTCCTCTGTTGAGCACCTGAACACCACTCCTGGTGCCTTCGTGCTCCCAGCGTCCCTCCTGCTGTGCTGCTGCTGTTGTCTCCTCTTCCCCTCAGCCATCTTCGCTGGGCTGGGCTGGCGTGGGAACTACACTACACCTTGCTTCTAATCGGCAGGAATATTTGGTACAGCATAGGATTCCTGATGAATGGACAGCATCAAAATGGCTATTATTTTTTCCTTTACAACAGTGGGTAAGGATCTCTTAAGCCGACCAGTCTTTTACCACTGCTTCTGCAACGGTATTCCCTGTCCTCCTTGTGTAACCATGTCCTCTCTGCAGCAGGTATCTGTGTACCGTGTAGAAGCTGTAGAAGTCAGAGTTGAGCACAGAGTGATAGCGCAGTGCTAGCTCATTTCTCCAGTGCCCCTGGTTGTGCTCGGTGTACTCAGCTGCGCTCATTTGTTTTGTTTGCTTTTGGGGAAAGATGCAAGGAGGAGGAAGCTCAGGCAAGTCGAAATAGCATTCGTCTAACCTCAGGACAACTTCTTCAGCTCTCAGGCAGAGAAACAGTGGTTTAATTAGGTGTTAAGGACGGTCGAACAAAATGGCAAGAATGATCATGTCTTTCCCATGTGGGGTGTACCAAATCAGGTGTTTAGAAAAGGCCTCCAGTCCCACATTTACCTACACGTGTCAAGGATCCCAGCCAGCTCCAGGGCTCTGCCATGGCAGATATTAGGTGAAGGAAGGGGTTTCGGGCAAGGTGCTCAAACAACCCTGCACCTGTACACTCAAAGCCACATGGATTTTAGTAGCTATTTTAGAGGAACGTTTCTTGAGGGGAAGAGTTTTACGGCTTGTCATCTTCCTAGTGTAAATAAGTTTTGGAAGAATATTTGGCTAAATCATGTTGAAAGGACAGCTGGTCAAATCAATAGAAACAATTTCACCTTTCTTCCCTAAATGAAGTGTTTATGCCACTGCCTTTCTTAGTAAACGACATTTTCCATTTTTCTGTAAAAGGTGACCCTGTACAGCTGACTGGATGGCACTGGAGCTCTTCAGCAGTTATCCACGTCTAATGACTTTAGTAACAGTTATATGGGGGTGCCAGGATCATCAACGTTTATTTGTAGGGATAAACAAAATGGTTTTCAAAAAGAACTCTTTACTCCTGTTTGCCATAATCTACTGTAGTGATTAACAGATAATGTTCTTCCTCAAAGCCCTTTTGCTTGAAAATAAATAATTAAAATATGGTTCATTACATAATGACCAGTGCACTGCTGATCTTCAGTGGATGGTAGCTGGTAAGGATGCAGGCATAAAAGAAAAGATGTTTCCATTTTGTCTTTTGAGTCATATGTAGGCATAAAATTTTGTAAGAGATAAAAACCTTAGCAAAACAGAAAAAAGTATTTTCTTAAGAGTTAAATGTGTAACAAGACAGAATGGCAAACTTGTCCACATTTTGTTTGAAACCTGTGGGATGTGCTATGCAGCCCCACACGCCAGTGAAGTTTCATGGGTTGATAATGCTCTGATCTGGTGGAGAATGTTTCTCATGAGCTGGATTTTCAAAACGTCTCTTGAAATTAAGTATTTTTTATTTGCTGCTAATGCATGCAGAAAGAGGACAATGGTTCATCTTGCAAACAAAAATAAGAATATTGCATTTAAAATTGTAATGTCCCTAAGGGAAAAGATATTTGGCTGTATAGTTTAGAGTGGTATGTCTCAGCATGGTATCCAGTTTTCAGTAGTGTAGTAGTTCTCTTGAGGTTCTCAGGACCTCTAAACAGGGTCATTACATAGTTTGAAGAAAAAAAAAGGAAGGATGGTCTTGTATTGCTGTCTCTGGCTATGAGTCTTAGTGAAAAATACATGTATGAACTGTGTGTGTGCATTGTAGATACAAAGAAAGAAATTTGAATTCTCAGGTAGTGTGACATTGAAAAATGCTAGGCAAAGTCCCTGTCACAAGCAGTGTGAAAAAGCATTTATATGTGTGGTGGGTAATGTGCACCAGATGAAACAGAGAAATGGGCTTCAGTAAGTTGATATTTTTGGAACTATATAGTGATATTTGTAAAAGCAGAGCAAGAAGGCTGTCATTTGGGAGAGCAGGGAGTAGCTGCTCTACAGCCACACTACAGCCACAGATGCTAACACCATAACGACTTTCTGCATTTTATTCCTTTCTGATTTTGGAGAGGCGTGCTTCATGGGTGGGTGTCCATGTAACATGAAGGCCTTAGCATCATTCTTAGAATAATTTTTTGAGCTTGAATGAGAAGAAAGGAAAGAAGCAGATAGTACCTGCAGCTACACAAGTAAGAGCTTTCCAAGTCATTAAGCAGTGAACTGTCTGTATTTAAGCACGGGATCAGTGGAACATCACAGCACGTGTGTTTGTCTGTGCCTGTCTTGCTCTCCCAGGTGTGGTTTTGCCTTAACCTTCTCCCCGACTTCTTGCCTTCCATTGGTGCAGCCATGGTGTGATCTGGGGAGAAGTCCAATGCTCTGAAGCAACGGCTTTGCAAGCATTTCAGAAAGCCTTTCAGGAAGATGGTTTTAGGAAGACGGTATGGTATTCCTGCAGGGAACTGTCATGGGGCCCTCATAAAAAATTGCTAAAGACATATCTTAAACCTTCTTCACTTCCCTTGAAAAAGGAATATTTGACTCTCAGTAACAAGCCATAGTAAGAAGAAAGATGGAAGTTCTAGCAGTTGTTTGGCAGAAGACCACAACTTACAGCAACCTGTGCACTGGCAGGTAATGAAGATGCCCAACTTGATGCTGAAGCTGGCAAACTTCTGCAGGATGGTGCTCCACACCTCGGCACACAACTGTGGCGTGTGGGACAGTGGGTTGCTACTGTGGACATTGCCTGAGTTACGTCTGGTGAAATTTGCGTGCTTCCAGTGGTTCTCTGCATTTCTTTTGCTTGTGGTTAGCTAATTAATAATTTGCATTAGATTAGTTATGGTGAGGGAGTTTATGGAGAAGTGAATTAATACTTCGTTTATATTAAAGAACAACATGATTGATGTGCTAATTACATGGATACTTGTTCTCAATATTCTGCTTTATTATATACAAATATGAAGGCCAGCTGCAATAGCAAGCTCTAGTAATATATATACACAATAACAAGGGCAAGATGTATTATTTTTCAGGTTCATAAAATATATTTTTTTCACTGTGTACAACTCAGAAAAGAACTTGGAATATCTTCTCACTGGTTATGAGGGAGCTGGGAACAGGGGCTCTTAAGTGCGTAATGCTGTGTTGATATCAACGGCTCTTCTGCGCAAGTGATATAATTACACAGGGCAGTAGTTAAGTTTAAGGATGTAATTAATCCTTCTGACACCGAAACAAATTGCTCTAGTTTGTTGTTCAGCTCTGCTTTGTGGAGCTAATTGTGTGCATGAAGTTATGCATGTGTCTTAAGTGTTTGACTTCATTACAATGAGAACTTAAAGCGCAATACAGGATCATATTTTAAAATACCATAGTGACACTCCATTTCTGTATCCCCCTCAATTAGTCTCGTTCTTCCAAATTTGCTCTTACTTGTGTAAGGGGACAGAGGGGGTGACACACTTGTGTTCGTACAAATTTGCATTCAGTTCGTTATATGTGCAGGAGTAGGTCTTAAACAGAGCATTATAGAGCTCTGCTGTTATATACCCATGTACATGCATAACATCTGATGTCTTCATTATTTTTGAGAGAGATTTTAGGTGTGGTTTAACAGACTGATATATTTTGGTACAGCTACTTTCTACATTTTCTTGTAAAGCCTTAATGGCCTGAGTACGTTTATTTGTACAGGTTTGCAGGGGTAAAATAAACTAGACCAGATATATTTCAGAAGCTTTAAAAACAGTTTGAAGTAGACGTTTTTATAAATCCCTATTTTATTACTGTAAGTGCAGTTATTTCATGGAATAGGACATAGGGTATTGTTTCCTTTTGCACGGCTGCTCGGTACACGCAGCTGATCAGTGGCATTTACAGAGGGAGAATCAAGCACATTAAGCAAGTGTTTGCACAGTGACATATGCTGAAATACTAAGTCAGTCCAAATTCCCATGAACTTTAATGTTTTGGTTGTTTTCTATGCAATTCTCTGTACACGTTCCATTGAATGAACAAAGGATTTCTACTGACTATGTTAGTTTTAGCATGTTGTTGCAGGGATTCAAGCACGAACACTGCAAAACTCTGTCCATGTTACAGGCAGAGGAAAAAAATTTTTTGGTATGTAAAGAAATCTGTTAATGCTAAAGATGTTCCTGTGGCTTTAACACCAGACACCACTTTGAAAACATACCCCTTGCTGACCACCAACAAGCTGTAATAAGACTGATGGGTAGAAATGAATTTGTTGGAACAGACCTGGAAAAGACCCCATTGTAGGGCAGATGTTGCATATTACAGGTACGGCTCTGTGCTACACAGTTCCATTTTTTCAAGCCACATAAGGATTTTTGCAAAACCAGGCTGTGGACTTGCTATGGATGTTCCTTTGGATTTTTTTGGTGTGGCTTGTGGAAAACAAAAATAAGAGTTCAACGCCTCCATTGCTGGCGTTATGAACTTCCACTACAAATGGCAAACTGCTGTGCTCTGCATAATATGATACCGAACGGTCATGTGGGAGAGAGCAGGGTGCCTGTCACCCTTACTTGATAAGCCGAACTTGACTACTGGTGTAGCAAATTTACTGATGGAGACTCTCCTTCCAGCTCCCTGTAGCTATTGTAAGAGATGTTTGTCACTACAGTTGCCATTTTAAGATAGAGAGTTTAAGCTATTCACGCTCAGATTGCTTCCTTTTTCGCTCCGCACAGTAGAGGAACTGATGAGGCTTCTTTTACATGAGTATAGCTTTATATAGAGTGGATCCCCTTCAATCTGTTGTTTACTTTGGTTTTTTGATGTTTCTATCTAGTGGATATTCTTATTTGTTTGTCGTCTGTGTTTTTTTTTAAGTTAGTTGGTTTTTAATTAGAAAATGAATCAATATTAATATTAAAATTGAAGTTCATATGGTATGAAGTATTCTGCCAAATTGGAGTAATTAATGGTAATAAAAATAATCCATGTAATTTCTGATTTAATGGTGATTCAAACTCTTACGTTTCTGTGTTTGTAACATTAGAGAAGAATCTTTTGTGGTTTTTTTTTTTTTATTTTATGAATCTACTTTAAAGAACTTCTATAGGAAGCATTATTCAGTGCTTTTAGGATTACAATAAACTAATCAAAGATGTGCAACACTGGTTTTCCTACTACATGGAATAAAAAAAATTGCCAGTATTGGTCTTTAAACTGTGTTTTGCACTTCTACAATTATAATTTTTTTCCACGACAAACAGACTATAGAGTTCTGTTGCACTTTCTACTTCCTAGCAGTTCTTAAATTTACGATAATAATGAGCTTGCAATAGGCATGGGGGGTGTCAGTCTGCAGTATATATTGATCGAATGTAAATGGTATTATACAGATGTTAAAATTAGAATGTGTGATAGAGCTAATACATACTATACTTGATCAGCTGTTTTTGTAAAGCTGATCAAGAATTTAGGTTGCTGGATTTTAGTTAGTACAAAGGGATTATTTTTAGTGGTACAAAATACTCCGATATTTTGAGTTTAGAGGAATTAGAATTTGCATGGTCTTTCTGGAGATACTATACAGATGTCACACATATAGGTGCTGCTGAAAAATATACAGACTCATCAATGACTGAACAGGCAATCAATGAGTTTCTTAACATTTCATCCAGAAGGATTCTCTAAAGCAGCTGTTGGCAACCTTTCGTATGTATTGTACCAGATTCTGTTCACTAAATAGCCAGTGTCTTGGTAAGAATACGCAGCAGTGCAAATATGCTTACCCTCAAAAGGAGACTATTCTTTGAGTTGTGCTTCATGTCTTTACTTCATCAGAAGCAAAGCTTGCAACTATATACATGAGATTTCCTGAATGACTTGTGCAAGATTCAGTGCCCTAGTTCACCTGTCTTTTTCTTAAAGACGTCATTAGCTTTTTACAGAATAGATGGCATAATAAGAACATTTCCTGTAAGTCCAGTCTCTCTCATGTCAAAAATAAGCAGAAACCTCGCTCCTCATTCATAGACCTCTGGCACCTTAATGATACAGTATGTGGTGGGTTGACCTTGTCTGAACACCAGATGCCCACCATGCTGCTCTATCACTCCCTTCCTCAACAGAACAGGGTGGGAGGGCAGAAAATAAGATGGAAAAAACCTCATGGGTCAAGATAAAGGCAGTTTAATGAAGCAAAAGCAAAGGCTGTGCAATACATACTAACATTTGCATGTATAAAAAAACAACTTTAGAAAAATTGCTGTTGTTGGGGGTTTTTTTGTAGCATTTGGTCGGGTTCTCAGAGGTCCTTAGCTCTCTGCCAGCTAGTATTAGTCTGCAAACCAAAGTTTAGGAGTCTGGGTTTTTTTCCTCTTTTATGAACAGGTATGTGATGCACATACTGTGGGACATAAAATGGTGGCAGCAAAATGAAACCAAGATGTTTTTAGCTCTTTTAAGACTCAGACATAGGCTACAAAACACTTAGAAAACCATACATCTTTCTATAAATAGACTCTATGTTTCTTTTCATTGGAGTGACGATTGTCTCACGGCACTACAACAAGCAACTTTCTCCCTCTTTTTCCTGCTCCAGAAGCAGGACCGTGTAGCGTACTTTAAAAGTACATATTTGTTACTTATTAATGAGCACTGAAGAAAGCAACAGTCATCCTTTGAGACTGATCTTTATCCTTCATTATAACCCTGTTTGAAGAGAAACAAAAGTGATTTGGTAGCAGGATAAATGCCAACCCTTGCAGCTAGTTTTGCTGTAAATTTGGGGTTGTTGCAAACAAGCTATCGTTTTAACTGTGAGCATGTTTTTACCCTTCCAGCAGTTTAGGTATGCACTGTCTTTGCAGGAGTCTTGCTTTTGGATGTTTACCACAGACAACAACAGCTAACAAAATGGTTACACGGAGGGACAGAAAGTCTTCTTGATACTGTATGATACTGGGTTCAACAAGGTTAATGGCAGCAAGCTAGTTAATAAGCTCAGTGGCGCAGTAGAAGATTTAGGTTGTTGGGACCATCATAAGATTTAGAACCACTTCTGAACATACAGCTGGGGTCTGTAAATGGTGGCAGGTGGTGAGAATGCTAAGAAAGGTGAAAAACTGACATCTGGAATCCCATGATTTTCATTTGGATGTGACTTGGGGAAAGGCTTATTCTGAATATGCTTTGAATTGAAAATTTGTATATCTTGCACAAGACTGAGGTTTTGACGCTTTGTTCTGTAGATATCAGTAAGTCTTGAAAAGCGTCACATTTTTAACAGCATGAAGACAACTTTCAGATAATTTCTGCAACTTGACTATAAGGCTCCCATATATATCAGAGACTCGTGCTTACCAGCAATAATTTTTAATACATTTATGTTTACATGGTTTCAGACTCCTTTACAAAGACTAGAAACACTTTACTGAAGAATTTACAGGGTCTGGTATGTCATAGTTGGATGGAGGATGTAAAGAAATACATGCCAATTTGAAGATTTAACCATGAAGAGTATTCTGTGTGTTCATTACATGAAATATTTTCAGTTTTTTTCAAAATGTAAATGTTACATTCATTGCTATAATATTAAGATGATAATAGTATAAATGGAATTTTTCTGAGAGAAGGGTGGGAAAGCAGAATGAAGGTATCTTGTTTTTCTTCTATCCCAAGTTCTTTTTTGCTGCACATGCTGGAATGTGAAGAGAATCCTGAAACCTATTTCTAGTTTTCATAAAGAAGTGTGGTTGTCTCTGAGGTTGTTTTCCCGTTCTGAAGAGCTTTGTTTTCTGCTTTGCTCCCTGTAATGTCTACGGACAACAAATTGGGGGGCAGAAGGGGAGAGGAGGGAAGACAATTTGCCAAATATATGAAATATCACGTAGCAAATATTCTAGAAATCACATGGTCTTAAAGGGCCTACCTTTGCCCAGTAGGGTAATATTTTTGTGCAAGTGATGATACATAATTCCATAGTAGAGACAGGAACTGCAAACAAAAAATACAACTTGATTCTCCTAAAACAGCATTACTTTGTTCAGGTCTCACAAAACATTTCTGGAACTTTTAATCTTAGTTAATATTATCTGTAAAGATTAATCGATAGAATTTTTAAGGAATGATGTGGTAGAATCTATTAGTAAGCCTACAATTTTAGAAGTCAATCTTTTCTATGGGTATTCTCTGATTAGTAAAAACATAGTACAATATGCAGCTGGAGAATGAAGCTGGAATGGTTTTAAAGTAAAGTTCTAAAAAAATAAAAAGAGGATAATTAACTATTGCAACAATTTAGCAGAGTAAATGGTGGCTTTTCTTGGATTTGAGGTTTTAGAATATGTATTGTCTGCCTTTGTAAAGGATAAGTTTTAGTACAAACCAATGTAATGGACTGGCCACAGAAACCTCTGGGTTGAACACCACAGCCTGCATTTCAGTTTGAGAATTTGCTTAGGAAATCAGTTCCGTTCAGCGTTTTCATTAGCAGTGAGGGTGATGGAATACAGAATAGCTTAGAAAATATGTAGATGACACCAAGCTGTGAGGAGCTGCAAATACCCTTTTGTATCAGATCAGCATTCAAAATAAAGTTGGCAAATTGGAGAGATGGTCTGAAATCAGCAAGATGAAATTCAATAAAGTGAAGTGCTATATGATATATTCAGGAAAAAGAATTCAGATATACAAATGCAAGATAGGGAATACCTGTCAAGAGAGAAAATGGGTAACAAAGACCACAATGCATTGCTGTTGTATACTAGGGAAATGTAATTCTGGAATTTGCAAAGAGGGATGTGGTGTCTAAAGTCTTAGGTAATTGTTCCAAATTAGGGTTTGTGAGGTCTGAGTTGACATATTGTATCCATGTTTGGGCATGAATTTTAAAAAAGTTTAGAATACTGGATCAGGTAGAGAATTGAGTCTGCCTAGTGTAAGCCAATGTTAGTACAACCATCTGACATATGAAGATTTTAAGACAAAAGGTAGAGACAAATTGTCATCCATATTCCTGAGAGAAGACTTAAGGGAAATCCATGGAATTTGCACTGAGTGATGAGGGCTGCATTTTAGGAAATGCTTTTTGAACTATGAACCCCAGAAAAAGCCACCTAGACTTGCTGTACAATCTCCTTCTCAAGGAAAAGTTATACAAATCTATGTTGGGTGAGTCTACACAATCCTTCCATAGCACAAGGTGGACTAGATGATGGCTTTCAGTATAAGTTTCTGTAATTCTGTGCAGGTCAGAGTAGAGAAAATAGCTTGAAAAACTCTTCTCTTGAAACATCACGGAAAAATTGAAAGGCCACCTTCAGTGGGAAAATTGTGCAGCTGTTGGCTCAGACAAGCTACTCAGCAGAGCTTTGCAGGCCACCCAGGGTCTGCAGCTTACAACTTAGAGTCCATGGGACTGGAGGACTACCGTGATCCTTTCTGAATCTGAAATCCATTTCTCTCATACATATATGTCCAGTTATGAAGATTGTCAGAGGAAGAACATGATTTACAGCAATCAACTTTGCCTCCTAGTCCTACCTGTGAAGAAACTATTTCTTAGCATAATTTTCTTCCCACAAGAGTTTCTGTTAATTCTGTTGATGGAAGCATTCTTCAACATTACTACACTGAAATAGAGCACAGAGCATAATACCCCTCCCTGCCTTCAAAAGTGAGAAAGAAACACAGGAGGGAATCTGACCTTGAAAAGTTAATGCTTTGGTTTCTTATTATTTTAGAAATGTGACGTGACAGTTTGATGCTCTAATTACAAATTATATTTTTAAATATTTTCTTTTATCAACCTTGATAATTTAACAGAATTTACCAACTGGCAAGTTTCAAGTAGTTTTTGTTCCAAACTGTTCTCTACCACAGCACTGCTCCTAATCATCTGTGAAAAAGCTGCCATGCAACAGAAGACTGGAAATTGCTAACAGTAATGATGAAAACTAATTCAAACCAGGCCGCAGGTAGGAGCTTTTGCAAAACCAATCTGCATCTTTTCAAGTTGGTCAAGCTAAAATTGCCTCTTAGAAAAGCAGTTTGTCTTTCATTACAAAGGAAGACAAGCTATTATCTCAGTGCCCAACAAGCACCTAACGCACAGGTCAAAGAACAGGCAACAATTATCTATTGAACAGGGAAAGTTTTATGTAAGTTTGCCTACATTGCCTTTCCCTTTGCTTCTCTGCCTCTGAAGTGGTTCACAGTCACAGGTGCAGTGTAAAAATATATGGGCTATTCCTTTGCCAAGGATTGCGTGTGGTCTATCCCTGGTTATGTACAGCCTCTTCGCTGCTGCTCTAGAGAGCTGGCCAGTGAGCTGCAATCTCTTTCAGAACCTGCTTCAAGACTGTGCAGATCTGAGCTAATCCTGTTTCAATGCTATCTTGAATGCTGTAATTCAATACTCATATGGGACTGCCTTCCCCTAAAAGAAAGTAATTTAGCATGTTTCGTAAAGGAAGTGATAGTAAAAGATCAGTTACATAGTGATGGGTGGTACGAATCATGGTATAAATCATTTCAGCTGAGGAAGTACAGCTTTCACTCCAGAGGGAAGATATTAGGAAGGGATGTCAATGTTTTAACATTTTAATTGTGTCTCCTTGTTTGTTGCTACTTTCATTCTCTCATTTTCTTTTCAGCTTAATTACTTCTCCTTAAAGTATACTGGGTACGCAGTATACTAAGTTTGACAAATTGGTGCAGATACATATGAAATAAGAGCTTGAGAGCTACTGGAATCACAGGGTATGACTCCTGAGTTAGTTGGTTTTTTTAAAAGCACCCGCAGTCTTACAAAACATACCCCCGACTATTTGATCTGTCTATTGTTCTATTCACACCTTTCTCATCATCTAAACTGTATGACAATTTAAATAAAAATCCCCAAAAATAAAAATTCCCACATAGATTCTGCAGACTGAAAATAAACAGTGGCTTTCTATGTGAAGTAAGGTGAAAATCTGTTAGTTGTCTGCTGCTTTGGTTTAATGAGGTTAGAAATGCACTGTTTCTGTAATGTCTAACAGCTGACGTTGTAGACTAAAAGTGATTTATTTTTTTTTTGGCCAGCAGTAATTATCAACAACCTTGTAAGCAAAAGGAAGGAATGAAAAGGTGAAGATCCTCCAAGAAGTGATTTAGATTCATGCCAGTTGTTACTTACAAGCATTCTAAATAAAAGGCGTAACGTTAGGTTGCAGAGGTTCACAGTACACAAGACTATAACGACATAAACAATTTGCATGTTATTATATAGATTCCAGAATATAATTCTTTCTCTGATTAAGGACTCTATCTTGAAAAGGATTTTGTATGTTTTTAAGTTAATATGCTGTGAAATCATCAGGACTCCTGGCAGTGCATAATTCAAGAATGTGCATATATCTTCAAAGGGCTGAGACCTAAATAAAGCACATGCAGATCAACAGGATAGTTTTGAAATTTTTCTAAGATTTGATGCAGGGCCAAACTTTGTTGTTAAGAAGAAAATTATTTTAGACTGTCCCAGCATGTACGTAGTCAGATCTAATAGGTAAAACCTAGGTTGGTTAGAACACTCAGCTAATACAAATTAGTGCTTTTTGATAATTGCGCACAGAGTGGATACACAGAAAGCGATCAAAGACAGAGCATCACAAAATGGGCTTTATTAATTTATCACTACAACTGTGTCTATATATGTGAGTTATAAAACCGAGTTTAGTAGTTATTTGTGGCAGTATTATACGATGTATGGAGTGTTTACTTTCAGAAGTTGTTTTTTGTTGAGAGGAGAGATAGTTTTGGGAAGATAGAAAGTGTGTGAATTTATTCTGCTTCTTCACAGGAGTAAATATGTTTCCTACTGCTATACATCTAAGACTGAAGATTTTGTGTGCATGGTGAACAGAATAAGTAAATTAGCTAGCACTGTAAAATATGAAGTCTTTTGGCCTTTTAGAGATACGGGTTTAAGTTTCTAGAAGACTGTTGTCTAATTACTTTCTAAGGTGTACAAAAATCTGCTGGGCAGTCTGGAAGGTCAACTTCAGGTACATTGAGATCCTAGCAAGTTTTCTGCCTCCCAAATCCTGAGTCATAGGAGCTTGGGAAGCAGCCAGGAATTTCACTAGGCAGGATAGAGTTTTTTAAGCATTGCTATGTGTGAGACCTATCACTGACTTCCAGACAGGCATTTACATAAATGAAACAAAAGATACGAGCTTTCTGTTATGGCTATTTTCCCCTAGTTATGTTCTTGTTGTGGTTTTTGCTTTATCCTTTTTTTGTTTGTTTTAGCTCTTATTTTCTCTTTTGAAAGCATTTTTCCCTCTTCCATTTTGTTATGAAAAGATAAATTTTAAGACCTCAAACAGGAATGCAAAGCTTTTCAGTTATGCTACCTTTGCATAATAAAACCCTGAATTAAATGTCAGGGTTATAATTATTGCTGAAGTGTGCTGGCAGGTGAGACTGGATAACTCAAGCCAAGATAAAAAGGTGGTAGAAATAAATATATTTGAGAGATGTTGTTCAAAGTATACACATCAGGATAATCTGTAGTGGGAAAAATGGTTGATTAGGCTTTTTTGATGTGTTTGACTTCAATTTATTGGTGGGTTAATCTTGGCTGAAGGCCAAGCGCCCACCCAGCTGCTCACTCACTCCCTCTCCTCCGTAGAGTAGGAGGAAAAAGTAGGCTGAGAAAGCGTATGGCTCAAGATAAAGACAGGTTGCTGTCATGGGCAAAACAGATTCGACTTGGGAAAATTAATTTCATTTATTGACAATTAAAAATGTGAAAGCAGCACTTTTCCTTCCCCTGCCCTGCTCCCCACTTCCACTTCACTCCTTGGCTAGAGACCCCCTTGACACTTCCATGAGGGGCGGGGAGGGACGGCCAGTGAGCAGCAGTTTCTCTCTGCTGCTCCTTCCTCCTGACACTTTTTCCTTGCTCTGGTGTGGCCCTTTTCCTTCAGGAAAAGTCTGCCCCAGCGTGGGCTCTCCATGGGCCACAATTCTCACCGAGAAAATCTGCTCCAGCACGGGCTGTCTGCAGGCTGGAGGTGATAACCTGCTCCTGCACCATGGAGCTCCTCCATCTGCTTCTCTGACCTTGGTGTTTCTCACTCTTTTTGTTCCCTCCTCTTCTCTCTGTCCAGCATTTTCTGCCCTTTCTTTAACATGTTTTCCCAGAGGCACCACCGATGTTGCTGGTAGGCTCCGCCATGTCCTGCAGTGGGTCCATGGTGGTACCTGTGTGAACTGTCTGGATCCGGCTGTCCTGTGTCTGTGGGGTAGCCCCCACCTCTGCTGAGAGGAGCCCACGTGTGGCTCTCTGCCACCACCTCCCCACTGACACCCCGTACGAAATGCTGCTCTTTGCTTTTGGTTTTTCTCGTTCTCACCCCCACCACGCTGCCATTATGTATGTGAGGAAGAAAATAAGTGATACAACTAAAGGCATTGCTAACAAAGGGATTATCTGCATTTTTCCTGTATCTCCCTTTCTGCTCATAAAGAGAAAGTGAAGGGATTTTCACGACTGCCACCTATTGTATTTTGGTCCATTGTGAGGTAATAATCAGCCTTTCTATTGGTCTGGATTTTTTTGCGTGGTCTTCCACCTCTTTACATGTCATAATTAGAGATCAACCTCGATTATAATTAGATCCTTGGATTGAGGTTGCAGAGATGAGGAAGCAGCACCGATCCTCCACAGGGAGCAGCTTGGGACCCAGTTGTATGGTGGTGGATGTTTTGCCTCAAAAACTGTTTCGAATACAGGAGGTACAAAAATACGGTTAGGACATGCAATCTGCCCATCCATTGCTAGAGAAACTGTTCCTAATGGTTTCACTACCTTGTCTTGGGTCTTGGTCAGTGACCAGCAAAATTGGGACTGGTGTAGTATTTTGATTTTTCCAAATTCTTTAGATTTTCTGTAGGACACAGTCCAGCAATATAATTAAGTGTATACATGTGAACAATATCACTGATTTCGGTAGGGCCATTGATGTCTTCATATTTAGGCACATACTCGTCCTTGTTTGAGAGTAGCCATCCTCTGGAATTCAGTTTGTGTTATGCCCTTGCCTTCAAAACCCACTCTGCTTTTCTATTCCAGCACACCTAGAGAGCCTGATGGTAAAGGAGGAAATACCTGCAATTTCCCAACAGTTTCCTTTAAAAAGGTGAGGTTTTCATTCATTTATAACTTCACTGTAATTTAACAACTCAGAACAAGTTTTACTGTGCTAGGTATCTGAGTAAGGCTGATTTTTTATGTACGACAATATTAGCTAAAATGTTTCTATGACCAAGAGAAATGTGTTTGGGGTTTTTTTGTTATTATTATTTATTTATTCTTGGAAGAGCTCTCCAGCTCTCATATTTTGGAGCAGGAAATGCAGCAGAACAGATTTCTGCTCTGGAAGCAGCTACTGCCATTTACAACAATCCTCTTTGCCAGTATTTGGGAATGCAAATAAATTTGATCAAATCATGAGGTTCTAAAAATTATGTATTGCAAGCGATATTCAGTACAATGCTGTATTAGAATTTGGCAGCTAAATGCTGTCTATATTGAGAACATACTTTTCTGTAAAACTCCTATATGTGAAACCATAGAAAACTGGATATTCTCCTTATTTCTGCCACAGAGCAATCGGGTGAGGCTAGATGAGTCACTTAAAGAGTTCTAAGCTGGTCATTAGTTTTGCATTATTCATTCTCAGAGTGCCTAATTTTGAGAATATTTAGGTTAGATTTTTAGTTTTGGATGACTTCTATTCCTGCAGTCTCCTGAGAGCTGTAGGAAGCTATTAAAAATGCTGAATATTTGGTGATTCTGTGAAATATTTTAGCCATTAAAATTATTTTAAGATTATAAGAGGTTTTGTACTCCTTACTGTCTTGCATCTGTGCGATTGGGTTTGACTGCTGTTATGCCTTAGAAAAGGTGTGAGGTGATGCTTTTATTGTTTTATAGTTGCCCTTCACATATAAGCACTGTCTATTTTGGGCATCAAATGAACTGGGCCTCAGTAGGAACATTGATACCTTAGGACTTCAGGGAAACTCAAGACACCAACCAGCCTGTTCTCCTAACTGTAATGGAAGTAATCTACCTAGGGAATACCCGATAGATGTGCTGAGAGCTTTAAGAACAGGCTAATAATGGCAGATAGCTATCTGTTCGGGTGTTTCAGAAACCTTATAGCCAGAAAGTTTTCCTTCGCATCTAACTGAAATCTCCCCTGCCTCGGTGCAATGTAGTTAGTGGTTGTGTTAAAACAAATACACAGTTAAGGCTACACAGGCAGCTTTGGATTTAACACTTTTTAACCTGCAGGTTGATTTTATGTGTGTGAAATGGTCGAATGTAGTACCTGCCGAGACTGAAAGTATTTTGCATCTGAAGATATCATATTTTTATTTATGATTCGGTCAAAATAAATTAAAATAATCGATGATTGCTTTGAAAGCAAATTACTGGGAGCACTATATATCTACCACAGCAAGTACTGAAGAGATGAGAATGTCTTATAATGCCAGAATGAGTTGTGTAAACATGGGTATTTATATACTCAACAGCAACAAATCCTTGAGAGTTTTTTGGTTTTTTTTTTCTTGGCTGAGTCTCCTCTGATCCCACTTCTATCCCAGAGGAGGAGGAGGAGGAGGAGGAGAAAACTAATGTTCCTATCACACATGTTCCATTATTGATTTTCATTCCAATCTACCCAAAGTCTTCTGTGCTGGAAATAATTAGACCCTGTGAACAGAGATGAAGCAAAAATCTATACAATGCTGGATTGCCAGAAATGAAGACAAGGGTGCCTAATTAATGTTGCATATAGAATGCCTTTTGGATGAAAGGGCTTCCCTTTATCAGAAACAGCTCAACAGTGGTTAAGTCACAAATTTGCTGTTAATTAAATAGTGTTCACTGTGTGCCTGTAGAAATGATGTGGAGAAAAAAAAAATTGGACAGAAGCAACATTTTACAAGATCTCTGCAATTAAAAGAAAAGCCTGTGAAAAATAAGCTTGTGGGTTTCCTACTGATGGCAAGATGCTTTCTTCCATTTGAAATTCACTTTATAGATAGTCTCAAAGCTCTTTAGAAACCTCTAGTCACTGAAGAAGTTTCAACAATTCAAAAGCTGGACTGGAAATGTGTTGGGAGGTTTAAGGACAGCAAAAATGTTCTTGGGAGCTGAGGTTGAGGAGCACAGCTTGCATCCATAGGTGGTTGGGTAAGGACTGTTCAGAAAGTGAGTCAGAATCTGGAGGAAGCCAGTAGAATAACTTTTCTTTGAGTGAAAGGTGGACTGTAGACAATTTAAGTAAGACTGTGTAACACATCTTGAGAACTGACAAGGTAGATATTTAGGAAAAATGCAAAAGAGATAACTGATGGAAAGTCTTCACAACAGGTGTCCACTTGACTAATAACACAAATATCTGGAGGGAAAAACTGGAGGGTATCTCAAGTATCTGAAATAGATTAAGAGAAAGCAGAAGCTGTATTTAAATGACACTGTTTGCTTGTTTGTTTTCTCCAAATAACACTAAGATAAAGTTGTTCCCAAAACAGAAGCATCCAGTCTTTTAACTGCATCATAGACAGGCCTGAATCAGTGATTCCTGCAGTAGCATGTGCTGGTTTTGTGGCAGGCATCCTCTCCTCCCTCTCTAGTCTTCCTGAATCCACTTCAGTCTCTTTTTCCCTAGCCATTCCCCTCCAAAATCCAGAGGAGCTTAGGACCTTGTTGCTAGCAAGTAAAAGATACTCCTGTGCTGGTCTCACTTCTTTCTGGAGCACGGCCAGGCACATGCTGGTGAGGAAGGTCCTTTATGTTTTAGAGGCTGAGAGAGGAGTGTGAGTAGCAGCCCTGATGGATAAATTTTTATAGCTATTAGCTCGCTCATTTTTCTGTGAAGATGGTCTCCTTTTTAGCAATCACCAGAATAACAACTGTAGTGCCTATGTACGCTGCAGAAAACGGCAATGGGATTTCTGTTGTATGAGAGGTCTCTGATAGTAGAGGGATTCTGGGACAGTTGTTCTTATCCTGTAATTTGCAGGCCACTGGCATGCCTTCGTTCAGCCTTTAACTCTCCGCTTTTATTTCTATTCCCTCCTTGCTCTTCTAGATGGCTGTTGTGGCCAATCTAAGTGATATGATTGCTCCCTGTGCATCTCTGGAGAATTTAAATAGCATCATTCCCTCCTTCTCTTTTCTTGCTCTAAATGCAAAGGGAGTTTCTCTTCTTTAGGCAAAGATAGAAAACATTTTTTTTCTCTCTAAGACACTACAGAATGAGTAAAACCTGGGCTACTTGGTTGAGCAGATGAATTTAGCTGATGAATCTGTAGGAATCTTCCTAGACTGTGTCTTAAAACTGCAAGAATAGATGTATTTTCTGATGAAAATCTAGCTGACATAAACATGTTTTTGGCATGGATTTGATCAAGGGAATTCTTTTTCTCAATATAGTAGAAGCTGGGATTCTGGTTTAGGAATTTTATGAAATAATTTGAGCGCAGGAGAAAGGTACTATTAAGAAAAAGATTTTTTTATAATAGTGTGCCTTTTAAGACTTCTCTTTTCTTCCCATTTGTGTGCTTAGCATTGTCTCTTTCTGCTCTTATTCTGTTTTAATAAGCGTTTTTCTCTGCAAACTGTCGTCTCTGATGCACAACTGAAATAGGTGCACACGCAGGTTATGATTCCTCTCCCCATTGTTGCATTTTGATTCTGAACTCCAGATTTAATCTATTTAAATAATCTACTCCTGGGACTTAAGTCAACTCCTAGATACTTTTTGATGTTCAGCAAATAGTAAAGCATTACAATAATTTAAATCAAATAACAAAATCCATATGAAATACACTACTCGTTATCTTTCCAGCAGATTTATTTTCTTCCTTGGATCCATTTTAAGCTGCACTGCAGTTGCCAAATCAAAAATAAACCAAGTTTTCAGTATAGGGGTGTGATAAGTGTATGATTTCCATTACATCCCAGTGTGCTACACGATAAAAAATGAAAACATGTAACACATTTTGAGTACAGAATTGAAATGGATTTTCTAGCCTAGTCCCAGTGAATAGGTGCTGAAGTGATGGCGGACTGTAGCTCCTGGACTGTAATTATCATTTGAGTTATTTCTCAGTGGTAGGAGACTTTAGACCTGTGGGCACAATTGAAAAAAAAAAACCCAAAAAACCCCAAAGAGACCTTTTGTCCTTTTTCCCTTCGGCATCAGCAGCAGGCTGACAAACCAACGCTTTTGATGTTATTTTGGGTGTGGGAAAAAGTGATTCACATTTGTATGGCTTGTTCATATGTTACCTTGATACATGTTTGTAAGAACATAACCTAATAAAGTATTTTAAAACATATTTGAGTGTTTTAATCAACTGGAACTTTAAGACACTGTGAAAACCATTCTGGCTTCACAGCGGTCAGTCATGTTGTTTCTCTCAGTAGCAGCAGAAACTCATCTGCATAATGTATATTTTAAATTCTTATGAACACAGAAAGCATCACTACTTCTTCAGTCCATCAAGAATCAGAGTCCTCTGTAGCTGGTGCCCTGAGTTAAATGAAGCTCACTGCTGTGTATTTCACATAAAAAGGAATCGATACAGAATATAATCTGCCTTTCTTTTCTGTTGTAGCTTGGCTTTGCATCCCCAAAAAGACACTGTAGTCACCGGTGGTGGTGACCACCTCTGGAAAATGTGGGCTGTACCTGATGGGAACATCATTGTGACAGGTGAAGGTCACACTGATTGGTTTTTGGGCTGCTGCTTCCAACCAAGGTTAGTACAAACAGTCCCCTGAACTAGCACTAATCCCTTCTGGGGAGTACTTGTTTGCTCTTTCTTTGTTCACTGGCCTGCTTTGATGGCTTTCTATTCTCAGTGTAACCCTGCGCTCTCTGCTGAATTTCCAAACATGTAGATAAATGTTCCTCTGGCTTTCAGTGTGTTGACTTAAGATTGATTGCTTTTAGTATTTTGTACATCTTAAGCTTTGTCCACGTGCCAGTGCGTGTAACAAGGAGTAATAAGCTTTATAGGCCTCGCTGTATTTATTTTCTCTGTCTTCATGCACTATAACACAGTTCCATTATTAATAATACAGAAAAGTTGATTTCTTGTATTAGGCATTATTTGTCCTATGACTAAGAGTATTTGAGTTTACCTAGAGAATAAGAATATGAGCTTTCCTCCTTTCTCTTTACACAGATTTGAGGCTGAATTAATAAATAAAAGAGAAAATTGAAAATAAGAAATAAATATTTAGGTTACAAGGGTCATGACAATATGTCAAACATAAAGTAGATTTCTTGGTCATTCTGTTGAAAAATAGAATGTCATTTTACTCTCAAAAAAAAAAAAAGAAAAAGAAAAAAATAATTCCCTTTGTTAAGACTGAGCATCTATATGTTAAAATGATTTTACATCAGATTTGTGAGGCTGCAGTTGTCATCGAGTTCTTTGCTGTTAATATAATAAAGGTCTGCCAGGCTACTCACCTGAGGTTGACTTATAAAAGGAGCATTTTTAAAACTCCAACCTTGTATTTTCATTGTATTTATTTTATGAAACAATATTAGCCCTTTCCTTCATGATAAGGAAAAGTATCCTATTTGATTTCATGGTTCCTCCTGATTTTTGATATTGTAGAGTGTTAGCAAACACACTCAATCCTCTAAACACAAGAAAACCCCCTCCCGGTTTTCAAAATCTCAAAAACAAGGATTCATGCTTTCTGGGATAAATTAAACATGGATTTACTATATTCTTGCATTTCTTTCTCCTATGAAACACAGGCTTTTTCTTAAGATGCTTGTGTTTAACAACATTCTCCTTTTCACGTGTATATTCTTAGAAATAATTTTATGTATTTAAAAGAAGAAAGTAATATTTGACTTAAATAATTACACCTAATAGAGGAAGGAGAGAAATGGAAGGTTCATTTTAAGATTGTAGGAAAAATTTTCTATTACTGAATGACAGGTTGCACAGAGTTTGTGAGCATGCTGGACATCCTAAGTCTAACTTGCAGATAAACAGAATGCTGCCTTACCTCTTACCTGTTATGAATATAAAACTTGTCACAGGGAAAGAAAGGGAAATACAATTAGAAGAGCATGTTATCATTTATAAAGCTGCTGGGCATGCTAATCAGATTTCGATAATGCATTGTTGCCATGACACCCGCTGACTCAGAGACTCAAAACTATTTTCTCATTAGTCTTTGACCAGAATACAGTCCTTTCAATAGGCTTTCCTATTTCTCATTCAATTATTGAAATTAAAATGAGTTGAGGTACATCATTATTCTCTTGCAGTATAAATTGACTCCTGCTGAATGCTCTGGAGTGATTCAAAAGCAGTGCTGTTAAAATATTGTCTTCTGTTACTGGATAAAATATATATAATGTGACAGAATATATTTAATCATACCTTTTTTTTTTTTTTTTTTTTTCAGAGTAGGGGACTTCTGTAGATCAGGTGTTCCAGAAGTAAAAATAAAATTAAAATGGAAAGTTTTCATAGAATTTTTCTAGAATCAAATGTAGATGGCCTCTAGTTTTGTTTACATTTTAATGTTTCCAAATTATGTTCATCCAAAAGTTAGAAAGAAAAATATTTTACCAGATATCTGGGTAGAACTCCCACACTTCTACATCCTTTTCTTTTTGTTCTCTGGTAGATCATTTCTCCTCTGTTTTTCTTCTCTCCATCTGTGAAATCAATTGTTTAAAACAATGCCTACCTCTGGTCTGAGAAATATTCAACATGTAGCAACAGGATGTACATGCATACACGGTCACACACATAAGTCCACTTTCAAATCATCTTTGGCCAGCATCAGAATAATCCACACACGGACACTGAGTGTAGTAATAATTTGAGGAGAAACAAATCTAGAGCTATGATGTGAATTTAATTGGTGCTTTTGCACATACAAATGACTTAAAATCCCAGAAATCCATTTTCACATATTCACAGTGTACTATTACTTGAACAAGGTCTCTCTCATGGTTGTCTTTTTACTCCTATTTACACAGTGGTGGCACAGTTGCAATTCTTGTTGGTAGCTGTGAAGATCTATAACCTTCAACCTAAAGGTGCTGTTGGGTTTATACATCCTCAGCTGCTCTAAACAGTGAGGGAATGTTGCGTGGTAGCAGGAACTTACCTGTATACAATAAAAAGGTAAAAGTATATTTCAGGCTCTGGACCTTGTCCATTGATTAATATATAAAAATGATGACGCTTGTCATCTGAATCTTTCCCAGTACTAATGTACAACAATATCCTTAAGTATCATAATGTCATTGAGTCTTAGGGACTAAGGCCACTGGGTTTCTGAAAAGTTGTTGGATGGAGGGCGTGGAGGAGACTCGTATTTCTCCTAACTGACAATGGTGTGCTTCATTCCATGGTTATTTTTGCTTAATAACACATCTCCTTCACATCTGAGCAAAGTAGAGTGAGGTGAAAGTGCATGGTTTACTGAAGCTCTGGGGCCTGGTGGTATATCATTTTTGCATTACATCTAGTGCTCTTCAGTCTGTACAAAGGGTCTTAGTCCCCCATGTGTTCTCCCTGCATGGCAGCGGCTCCCAGGACAATAGATGAAGGGGAGCAGAGTAGCTCTGTGCATGTGAGGAGAGCAGAACATGTCTGTTGTGATGCTCTCTGCAGATCTGAGAGTAGAGTTTTGCCTTAAGCTTTTTAAATAAAAGTAAAACTTCAAACAGGTCCCATCATCTACAGAGTAGAGCGGCTGGAAGGAGGGAGGAGAACAGTGCTTCCTTTTTGAAGCTCAGGTGACAATTGGTCAAACTTCAAAACCAAACACTATTTTTACTCCATTCTGGCTGAATAGTTCTTTGCAGATGAATTAGCTGTTGCAAGTTCCTGTGACTGCTGAAAAATTCAGGACTCTATTCCAACTCACGTTTTATATGTGTGAAGAGGTGAGGGAGTCAGAGTGACTCCTGCCACAGTCATCCACATGGGCTTCATGTTAAAAATCTGAATAGCTGGAGAAGAGTAGGGTACCTGTGGATACCACGTGGTACAAATGTTTGGAATAGCAGACAAAAATCTGCATCTTCTGCCGATTTCCAGAATAAGCTGAGGGTGCTAATGCTACACCTTTAAGAACCATGCTCTAATTACTCTAAGATGTTTCAGGACAAGTACAAGATTTATTTGTCTTTATTACTGACCTTCCTGGATGGCTAAAGAATCAAGCTGTGCAGCATAGCAGAGGTGTTTGTGAACGTCCGATAAAATCCCAGTGAACAGTAAAATATTGTATTCTTGCTCTGCATGTGTGCTGGTATAATACTTAATGTCCGTAGTATATTCATAAATATTAATCAAGTCAACTATTCTAAAATGTTTGTAGCCCTTTTCATGCAAACATTGTTTGAGTCTGTGGAATACAAAGAATTTCTGAATTGAAAAGAAGTACAAACTGTAGGTTCTTAAAACTATTTAAAACTTTCACTGAAAATTGTCATCTGCTTTGTAATGTCCTGATCACCTGAGACAGGGGCTGAATTGCTTATATTCTTTCTGCTGCTATTTCAACTCTCACAGTTGCAGAGGAAAGGAATCAAAACAGTTATCAATTTGTTTGTTATACAAAAAAATACCACAGCAGTTATCTTGAACTGTGTGAATTTTCTTTAAGTTCTGTTGCTATTGGAAAACTGGAGGTGGGTATTCTCTCCTTAATAATTAGGCAGGGGGGAGGAAGATGAGTACATTCCTGCATCAAGCACTTTGAAAATAAAGGTAGTTAATGTTTGATATCCTAGGAAAAGGTACCAGTGAGGGGATGCAAGAGAAAGATGAGGTGCTGGGCTAAAAGAACAATCTATATTCTTAAACAACAGAAGCAGCTGTAGATTGTGTATCTCAAAGCTGAAAGAGGGATGTTACCCTGATGAAAATCTGTGCATGAATAGATGAGAAAGAAAACCTTGTAGAGACAGGCTGCAGAAGTAATTAGCAAAATATATTGAGGGTGGATGTGAGGACTCAGAGAGTGGTTGAATGGGTTGGGGAGGGAATAACAACTCCAGGTGGGCTTGAATTCACACAAGAAGCTTTTAGAGAATTCTGTAGCACGTCAGAGCGGACAAGGGGGAGGCAGTGATTCTGATGCTCCCTAAGTGACTGGGGGATTAAGGGTAGTCAACAATGACATATTTATGAATGCTTGATCTGCAGAAAGCTCTAAGCACCTGTCTCTAAACCCAGGGTCTCTTGCAGCTGTGTAAAGCTGAACAGCACAAAATCATTACTGATCTTATGCTGGCCAACACATGAGCAGCCAAAAGGTGTGAAGTCTGCTCTTGACTTTAGCTATGTCCTGTCTCTAGTGGAAATTTAAGGCTCGATGGGGAACATAGGATACAATTTGGAAAATCCAGTTGAATGCTCAGATCCTCTTCCAGGCTTAAAATCTGTGGTACTGTGGGTGACTGAGCACCATGGTGGCCTCTCGAGTCAGTGCAAAATGTTGCTGACATTCTTGAATGAAGGAGGCGAGGTTAATGATATTTTCTCAAAGTTTTAAAGAGCAGTGATTGATAAATAGGAAATTGTGGAAGTAAAAGTCTGTCAGTGTGGAAGTGATTTCCTCATTGTATAAGAACTTTTAAGGTTTAAAAAAATAAATTCCTGAGCAGAACTGAAGCCAGAATAAACTGAGAAACTGAAATGAATTCTTGCTCAGGTAAGTCCTCTATTTTATTTCTTACATTACATTAATTTTTTTCATCATTTCATCACTTGGGCTTGTGAAGAAACTTTCCAGAGATGGATTTCAACATGAAAAAAGGGCAGACTGTAAAGCCCAGCAGAACAGTAATCCAGAAGTGGAGGGAGGGTGTGAAGAAACCTCTGAGGAGTGATGGGAGAGAGGGGCAAAATTCAGGAGGGAAGGCATTCACAGAGATGAGAGGCAGATGGTATTTCAAGACAGCCATGATGAGTTGTTCAGAGGTAACAGGCAGAATCTGACACTGCTCATGGCTCACTACATCTCGGAGGACTTGTGCTTAGAAAAGGAGGGAAATGTTGAGGAGCAAAAATCAGACTTGACAGGTTGGCAGGTACATGTACATTTTCAGAATTTCATAGTGGTCACACTTTTGTAGTTTGAGAGTTTGTAGTGCTTTGATTATAAAGGTGAGTTACAGGTAGGGAGCATGCTTCTTTTTCCCCCACCTCTACGGCTCTTGGCTCCGTATGGACTGAACTGGTGAGGAGGGTCCCATTACTGGCAGATGCTGTTGTGTTGATTCACACCAATCTTATTGCCAGTTTTAATATTCTTATATATCAGTGTGTGGTGAGAAACATCTACAGGGTATGAAGAGAGTCAAACAGACAACCTGACACTAAAAATGCTTTCTGTTTGGTTACGTATTGCAAACAATATTTTTAAAATAACTAAAACTGCTCATGGCCCATGAAGCCTCAGTAAACAAAAAACATTTGATGACATATTGAGTGACTAGGTTCTTTAGTCACAATCACAGGATAATTAAAAAAACTCTACTTACATCAAATATATTCCTTCTCATACTTTAATAATTCCTAATGCCAGTCTTAGATTTATTTTTATTTCTATGAGAAGAAACAGGAATTATCTATTATGCCCTATTATGCCATTTCGTTTAATGTACTGACTTTCAAGTATCTATGCAATAGTTATTTAGTGAAACTAGGGAGACTTCCAGATCAAACGGTTACTGCTTAAGTTATGATTCCAGGATCTACAAAATGTTGCTGCAAACTAATGTTTGTTAGTTTTAGTTAAATACAGTAGCATTTGTCTGTATTCAAGCTGTATTTTAGCAGTAAGTTGTGTGATTTGACTATGCTACTGGACTCTCTTTCTAATTAGAGACCTTCACATCCACTTCTGGGACTCTTCAAAAAATCTGCCGACAGGAAGAAAGGTTTGGAGTCAGTGATTTTAAAGTGTTGGGTTTTGTTACCACCCATCCCTTAGAGCCACTGCCCAGGCTGGGTCAACAGTCATGCTAAGGTAACACCATACACCTTAACCCACTCAGGACCAAAGGAAGTTCTTTGAGATGCTGAGGAATGAACGGGCTGAGAATTTGTCTCCATCAGGGACCCTTTCAAATTCCGTTAGGGAAAAGTTTCAACTGTGGTGTGTTCAGGTACCCTCCTGTTTGTTCTGCTCCGGATTGCTTTTCTGATGGTGTTAAAGAGTTGTGTAGGTTTTTACAGAATCCCATAAAAACAATCCCAAACTTGTCTACGCAGGCCCTGGGGCTCCCAGCTAATTCACTGTGCAGGCAGCGTATTGCTCTGCAATGTGCTTCCAGTTTGTTGTCTACTCCCAGGAGAGTTAGCAGTACTGAGCACATAGTGCCCAGGTGGCGTGAAGATGTGCAGCAAGTGCAACACATCCCAGTGTTCTGCCCATTCAGGGCACTGCTGGGTTCATTACGGACAGCAGAGGTTTCTGTGTACAGAAACCCTGGAGAAAGTCTGAGGTGGTTTCATGATGTCTTAAAAGCATGTTTAAATTATGGAATATCATTAATTCCATCTTTAAGCCTGAGAGCAAGGAGCTGCAGTAATGCAGAACTGGCCTAGGTAGGTAACCATACTCATGGCTCGTGATGGAGGAAGGGACCTCACTGCCCCAAGAGGTTTCACAGGGGTCATTAATAAGAGAAGCATTATGTTCAAACAAAGAGTAAGACTGGTCAGGCAAGCTGCTGTGTAACTCTTACGAGAGCTGGGGAGGAGAAGGAATTAAAAAGCCAATGTTCACTGAGCCAACCAGACTTATGGTCCTCTCAATGAAAGGATCTCGGATATTACTGCTAATATCCAAGATCACTGTCCATAAAGAGTAATCTTCAGAAGGCTTTTTCTGCTAGCTTTTAAGTCATAAATGCCAAGTTCCACATTACACGTTAAACAAGGCTGAAACTTGGAAGCCGCTAACTGCACTCTAAACATTAACATAAGAAAGAGTTGTAAGATTCATGTTAATCACAAAGGTCTCTGTTGGTTATCTGTGGAATAGAAGTATTCTGATTTGTGTCTTGAAATAGAGGCTTTAAAACCTAATCCAGGGTTCACTGCAGAAACAGATGTTTTCTATTTATCCTTTTATTACTATTGACAGCTATTAAAGAAATGCAAGACAATCTGCTACATTTTACTTAAGACTTTTGAAAAGCATTTTTATTGCAAAGGCATAATGATTTAATTTCTTAGAGAACCTTGGATTCTCATATAGTTCAACAAAGCCTTCAGTTACCAGATTACATACTAAATTTGACAATGGTTAGAAGCTTCTTTTGAGCGGCACGATTAATTTTCGGTCATCTAACTGGCTTTATGTAACACATGCTATTTAGCAGACTAGACAGTTAAGATGCTTTGTCAAACTGAGCTAATACAGGAAGTCGAAAGAAAAAAAGTTGCATTCATTTATTCTGCAAAGAAAAAACTATTTCAGAAGCCTTTCAGTCATCTCCACGGTGTACAGTATTAACTGTACTTTTGTTTTCAAGTATAACAAAATTTTAATTTCAAAAGCAGCTTTGTTTCTTTCAAAATCTTTGACAAGCTTCCTACTTTTGATACTAGGCAGCAGTCTTTACATGACATCATTCTCTCTCAGGCCTGCAAAGCCTACTATTTTTACTTCACAAACATGTTTGAGTGGGTGGCCATTAGATTTCCTTTGGGATTCTCAATCTCATTATTTTTATCAATAAAAAGCCTCTGCTGGACAAAGGAATAAATCACATATAAATGAAATATGAGAGATTACATGAGAAGCTCAGCTTTTGCTTAGTCTAATCCAATATCTTTGGCCAAACGTCTCAATGTCAAAGGCTTTATAAGTATTCTAGAGGATCAGTCTGGCAAAGAGAAATCAATAACCAGGTAATGGATTTGATTAAAATTTTTCCCGTTCCACCCACTCCCACAAGCCAAATGTTTCTACCCATACTAATCTCTTCTGGCACGTGTAACTGTTGGTTATTCTCTGTAGGGTTTGGGGATATATATATTAAAAATATGTTTTATATCACTTCAGAGGGCTGTGTTAACTATTGGTGAGTATCTGTTTTAAGAAAAAGCAATGTATGTGTCTCATATTATTTTTCTTTAGAGAGATCAGTTCCGCAATGTGCTTTTGGAAAATACAGGAAGATAATAATTGTAACTTTGCTGCATGCTTAGATCCTGTTTTGTTGTGCAGAAGTTGCTTTCTTTTTTCTGCTACTCCTGCCATGCTGAGGAGCTTTTTCTTACGCAGCCCAGGGTGCCCAGCAGATGTCCAGACTTCTGGAGATTTTCTTTGTTGCCAAATCCCCAGGTGTCTCCTTTACACCAGTCCTTTTGGTCTTTTGTCTTTGAGACAGTTGTATCAGGAGACCATGGGCCATCTGTAATGTTTGACTTCAGAAACAGTAATAATTAGACGGTTAGCGTTCTGCAAGGGTGTTGCCTCTGCTTTAAAGTAGTTTTCTATTCCAAAAGGAAGAAGGAAAAAAAATATATTACGTACATTTTGAAGTTGTGTTGCAACTAAAGCAGCTGCAGAATTTTTTTTGGACTTTGCATGGCTTTTTCTCTTTTTAAACATATATTTCAGTTACCAGGACTGTCCTTGAAAGCTACTCTAAACTAGAAATACTTTGCAGGACAGAATGAAACACCTTTCTTTTCTATCAGGAACCTTAAGGGTCTATCATTATATTGATTTTAAAAAGCAAACAGTCTGCAGTTCCGTAGTGTGGTTACTGAATAGGCTTCACTTTTCGTCCAGAATGACCATGCTCTAATGAAAAACTACCTTTGGCTTCTATTTCTTAGTTGGCGGAAATATTGACCACTCAAAGTTAGAGTGATTCACTCATAATATCGCCATTACAGTAATCCAGCAAACAGCCGGAGAGAGAAATGCTGATGACAGATGAAGTGGGGAAAGGGAGGAAACTGGATGACAGAAGAAGCAGTCCTCCTATTGAGCAAATCAAATGTATATTTGAAATAATTATGGGAAGAAAATACATTGTAATAAAACGCTGCCCTTTGATGAAACTGCTCTGCAGTTAGTTTCACAGGTAGCTTTACACAGTTACTGAATTTAAAAAACAGTGATTGAAAACCTATTGAAGTTTTTGTGTAAAACTAATAAAGAGTAGGGAACCTTTCCAATATTTAAGATAAACCATGACAGCATATTTTGAAGACCAAAGATTTTATATCACAGCCATTTTGTTGATTGTCTTGTTGGGTATTTTCTGATGGTTAGCACGTGTGGCTCAGATTTTTAAAAAGCCCTTGTGCAGTGAGAGCTGGTTAAAAAGTGTCAGGAGTCTGGTTGTGGTGTTTTAAGTGCCTTGCTGTAGCCTTTATAGGGTAACTACTAACTACTGTAACTGAAATGAAGGAAGGTCCTAGAAGGTTGGGGGGACACCTTATCACTCTCTACAACTACCTGAAAGGAGGTTATAGAGAGGCAGGGGTCAATCTCTTCTCCCAAGTAACAAGTTACAGGACAAGGGGAAATGGCCTCAAGTTATCCCAGGGGAGGTTTAGGTTGGATATTAGGAAAATCTTCTTTACCGAAAGGGTTATCAAGCATTGGAACAGGCTGCCCAGGGAGGTGGTGGAGTCACCACCCCTGGAGGTATTTAAAAGGCAGGTAGATGTGGTGCTGAGGGACATGGTTTAGCGGTGGTTTTAGTGTAGGTTTATGGTTGGACTCGATGATCTTGAAGGTCTCTTCCAACCCAAGTGATTCTATGATTCTATGATTTTAAAAATTTATGATAGGATGCTTACACCAATTGTTTGCTCTCTTTTTTGTTTCTTGTGTATTGCTAAGGAGTTTCAGTTGTAAACAGTGTGAAAAGCGTAGTTGGTTTCTTCATTTTTTTGTATGCTTCCTGTTTCCTGTATGTTAGCTTTCTTTTGTGTGGATACCTAATGAGAAACTTAATTTCTCTTTGTCTTGGTGGAGGGAGAAAGGAATATGGCTTCTGAAATGTAAATCTTCTTTCACAGAGCATATGAGCATATGCCTGCTTCCCAGCAAGCTACCAAATTACGTGTTTTTCCAGAGCACCCCAGAGTAAAAGCTGAGTGGCAGTTTGTTTTCACTGAAAGCAATGACTACGCTAGGAAGGACAGTTAAACTGTATGTAAGAGGGCAAAGAAGAGAGTTTAAGGCAACCTACTTCAAAGGGATGTTACTCAGACTTATAAAACACATAGAGAAATACCCGGAGAAACACCATTGACATCAACCCTGACCAGCTCTCTGTGCTTGCTCGAGGATGCCTACCCCACCCGATCCCCTTTTAATAATGTAATATGCTGTATTGGATGATACTTCTATACTTTTCTATGTAGCAATTATGTAATTACCAAGATTTTTCTTCTTCTTGGATTTTAGGAGTCTGGCCAATCTTAAACACATGCAGACATGCGTTCTCTCAAGTGAAATTGAATTCTTGGCTACAAATTTTCAAAGAATTTTCCCTGAGAAAGTGAGAGGGGGTGCCAAAGGATTGGTATGTCAACCCTTTAGTTCTGTTTTTAAAACAGTTTTAGTATGATAAAAGCAGATTTCATTTTGGTCAAATCAAACAATTTAATTTAAACTCAGACTTTCTCAGGGAGTTCTTGCAGGGCTTCTGTGGTTTCTTTCATCTGATCTTTACCTTGATCATTTGCTATCTTTTTTTTTTTTTTTTCAGATGAACTAATGCCATTTATACTCATTAATTTGTTGCCCCTCATCACAAATATGAAATATCTCTTTAAAGCCTCTTTCAAAAAGACCTCAGTCTTCATACCCACAGTATGAAGTATTTGACCTTGGATACATTTGAACTCCTAACACAATTAAAAGGATAGCTAGTCTTTGTGTAGCATTATTTAAATCATTATTTAGCTATCTTATCTTTATAATATGTCATTTCAAGTTTATGTTTGTCTATAAGGTAAATAGTTTTCAAATGTGCTGAATGCTTTGCTTACATAAAAATAATCTCATTATGCTTAAATGATTGAGTTGTGTTGCCACACTCTCCCATTATCTGAATTTTTGACCTGAAAACAGACGTATTTAATATTGGGAGTATTAAACCAATCTAATCATATTGGGTGAAAAGGCGTAGTGATTACCTTTATCGGTTTCTCAAAGCAGGTGTCAAGTTTAATCATTCTCTTTGCAACAAAAGTTTATTCAGTTACTGAAATTCAGCAATATTTTGATGTGATTGTTTCGAATCTTAGAAATTAAGAGGAAACTTACTGATCAGCTGTGTGGGTAATTAGATCTGGTGTTTACTTGAAAGAAAGAAAATAACTTCTGTATGATAACCACTTTGATAGAGAAAGGGAGGAGGAAAATGCAGTTGAAATCTCTTTATAGAGCACCAATAAAATGGTATACTTCTAAACTTATTAGTTCAGCTTCAGTGAAGCAATTATTATGTTCTGTGAAAGTTTTGCAGAAATTTGCCTGCTCATCATGGAATTCTTGGTTTTCTTTTCCTACACCTCACCCAGATTTTCAGTTTCTGCTATTCCTGGTGCAGCTGCTGCCAGGAAGTCACCAGAAGCAATTCAGTTTTGTGGATCTTCAATTCATTTATTTAGGTTGTGAGAAAAAGATGTTTGCTTTGGTGGCTTCAGATTTTGAGTAGCTTAGGCTTTCTTCTAGCTTCATCAGCATCCCTATTTGAGCATGAAGAGTTGGAATTATAGAGTACTAGCGGCCTCCTCACTTGGATTGGTCTCAGTTTTGCTGGTGTGATCCTGTGTTTCTGCTGAACATGTTACTCTCATTCCATTCAGAGTTGTTATACACATCAAAACGTCTCTCTTAATAGAACCTCTTATGTTATGTTTCTTTGTGTGCAATTATAACCTTGATGCCTTTAACATTCTTGGTTCATTACTGTTTTCTTCTGGGCAATAAAGGCAATTGTTTTTCCCAAGAGTCCGCTGCAAGGGTTCTAGTGGTGTAGCTAGCATGTTTGTTATATTGTTAAAATGTGTGTTTTCTGAAGTGTAGCTGTTAAAATAACAAACATTAGTGTTAGAGTTGACTAGAGAATGGCAATTCAATTGAGACAATGTCTAAGATAGTTGAATTGGAAATAAACCCCAAATATTTATAGTGTTTACAAAAATTGAATTGCACTGAAATGTCTTTTTTCAAGATAGGAGGCTTAGGTTTTATATAAATAACACGCTGATATTTTTTAAAACATATTTTAGAATGTGTGGGTACTTTTTTATCAGTATGACTGACTGGCTTGGTTACATCTCTGGCTTGAAGTATTTAGACAGAGGTTCAGATCACCTGTGTTGCCTGATGCTGCAGGTTTTTGCTATGCCCATGTCAGTGCTATGGCTAGCTGTTGTGGAAGGGGAAGATCCTAAGCCTTTCCTCCTTGGTCCTGTATCCAGCCACTCGCCTCCAGTTCCTGGACTTGGACAGATCTGGTGCACAGTGAGCCCGTTTGGAGAACTCAAATGCCAGGAAATTTAATTTCCATTTTTTATCCAGGATTAATTTTCTGTTAATATAATGTTAATGAGGGGAATGCATGTCTGAGGAACACAATGTGAAACCTCATCCTAGTCACAATCATCTATCTATGATGAAAAATAGCATTCTGAATTAGATGGAGGAAAAACTTGATTACCAGTTTGTCATGTTTGAAGTCAGGACCTTCCCTTTCATACAATAGCATCAGTGTCCTTCATTTATTTCATCTTGCGAAAAATTATCTAACCAGTACAATTTAGCAGATGTTGGAATGATGAGTGCTTACTGGTTGGTGATACATTATCTTTAATTAAATATTTTAGCTCAGATATAAAAGATTCATCCTTGCAAGGATTTAAATATGGTTATTCTGGTCCTGGATGATATTTAGTTCCATTGTATATCTGCAGCATTTTCTAATGTATTTCTTTTGTATTTAATACATGAGTTTTTTAGTAAACCACGTGGAATTTATGCCCTAACCCTTGGTTATCAAGTGTTGGGATCAATTCCTGGAGATTTGGGATTTCCTGGCATGAATCTTCTTTCAAAGACTAGACCTTACATTACTGCTTTCAGTTGTGAATTACTTTAAAAGTCAACATTAGTATGTAATAAGGTTTAATGGGTGAAGTAGAAAATTTGTCTTGAGTGCAAACTCCAATTATGAATTGTACAACTGTCATTTATTTGTTGTATTTATGTATTTTTTCCTCAAGATGTATTGTTGTAGGAATTTGCCTAACTCGTTCTTAGCTTGTTGTAACTGTGTTTGCATTTGAGTAGTGTGTATATAAAATGAATGGGGAACAGAAAGAAAGAAGGCCACAGTATGTGTCTACGCTTTAGACCAGCTTTGAGAGTTGTTGGGTTTGAAGTTTTGGGTTTTGCTGGTTTTCCCCTTTCTTGAACAATCAGGTGTTAGATTGCATGGCCTCATGAATGGAAATTCACTTTTCATACAAAACCTCTATATGAAAGGATGGAAGATTGTATTACTTTTGGTATGCTGCTTTCTCTTTTACCAATCCAGGATTCTGTTCATGTTCAGCATTTCTATCCCTCCTCCACTCTCAGACTTCAAATTGTTATCGATCACTGCCTCCATTAACTAATTCCTTGCCTTTGGTTATGTTCATATCCACAGGGCATGACTCAGTAAGATCATCAGCTGCCCAAAGTACAAACACTTGGTGAGTGCACTGCCTTGTGTGTTTTCTGGGGCTTCACTGTTGAGATTACACGGCGTGAGTTAAATATTCTTCCAGGTGCCTGGGAAATGTTCAAATCCCAGTGCAGACTGTTCCACATTTTCACAGGCTGTGAAATCTCTATGCACTCACTGAACTCTCTATGCATATGAATATGCAGCTTAAAAATGATGCTTTGTACAAACATGCAAATGGAATTAATGGCTGTGGTTCATTACTGGCTATTGATTGAGATTAGACATCACTGGACAACAATTTGGGGATGATAATGGATTTGAAATGACTGATCCACAACTTCGCTTTTCAGAGGAACTGTGACACAGGATTATCATTGTTAATATAGGTCATAAATCTGTGATGTACATGGAAGTTAGGTATTTGAACTCCTTCCAAACTACATTTTTCCCTACTTTAACTGCCCTTCATTAAAATTTGAGGGTTTGGAATCACTCCAGTGGAGGAAAAACAACACATGCTGGATGGGATGAGTGTTGAGATTAGGTATCACACATTATTAGCATAATATTTAATGTATATTATGGATGTTGATTGGTACTATGCGTGATTTTATGTGAGCTAAATACACTAATTTATGTATAGGGAGAGTTTAACTTAAACTGACATTGTTTGAGGGACAATATTGGAATGGTACAGAATAGATACGGTTTCTGGAAAATATGGTAGCTTTACAATGTTTATTCATTATATTTAATTTCAGGCCAAATAATTATGCCTCATGAAGTTAATGGAGGAAGAATTACTTGGCAGTATTGCAAGATATGTAATAATGCAATATTGCATGACTGGACCCAGAAAGTGTGGTTGCCTTCAGCGTAAGCAGCCTTCATAATTTTTGGAGACATCACTAGCTAGGCTATTACAAGCTTTCTGGTTCAAATAGGAGGCCCAAGCGCTCCTACCCCTTGGTAAATAGATATAGAATTTTGGTGTGGAATGCTGGTCATGCACTGACAGAAAGCTTCTAGAAGGGACCTTTTTTTTTTATTTTTTGAAAAAAGGAGGGGTTTGGTTAAAAAGGTAATTATTCATTCGTCTGTAAATCTTGTCTAGGGCCCTGCATTGTCTAGTGCCTGCTGTCCTGCTGACATGCATTTTGCCACATCTAATCTCCAAGTATTGTGACTAGTTTATCTTTTGTCTTTTCATTTTTATTCCTTACATGGCATGCCTCCAAAGCCTCCTAAAGGGCAATTTTACACGTACTAAAAACTGCCTTCTACCAGGTGCCCAAATTATTTTAAAATCTTATTTAACCACTTTTAATTACATGACATTGAAAGACAGCTGAGTCATTTTTTATACTTGAAAAAGACTAGCCTGTAATGAATGGTAACACTCAATATTTTTGCAGGGGTACTAAGCCAATCTTAGCAAGTTAATGGATCTGAATGTAGACTGTGGTCTGTACAGATTGTAACCTGAATTGGAGCAATCTGCTATGTTGCGGCCATAACAAAAAAAAAATCATCATAATGATCCAGAATGCAGAACTATAGGCTGTGTTTAGAGCAGGCCAAAACCTTGAAATGAAGGCATAATTGTGCACTGGGATAGAGACAAGCTGGTAAGAGCAGTGGGAAAGGCTCCAAGTGAAACAGGATTTTTCGCTGTGCATGTGGCCAACTTCTGTCATCAGTACTCAGTTCAGAAAGGGAAAATGTTTTAAAATATGGAGGACTTGTTAAGTTGAAACTTATTTATAAATTATGTGAATTCATTGTCTGAAAATTCATATATACCATAATGGGACTCCTTTTGGTAGTAGGAGCATGGTGTATTTAAATTATCGCAGATGTGAAATTGTCACGGTTGAAGTGTAATGTGGCCTCAGGGAAGTTTTAATAAAGAAGGTGATCATCATTAAAACAAAATATTAGTACTTTTATGATGCTGAATCCCAGTGTCTGTCTTATCTAGAAGCAGTGACAAGTGGTGCTATGCCAAAAGACTGCTTTATTTTTTTCCCCTTGATGTCACACCCAGCTGTTAGCCAGGTAGAGTGGCAGAGGGAAACAGTTATCCCATCTTGGGTCAATATATAAGCATGAAATATGATAAAAAGATCAAGCAATTAGGTAATGTAGGATGAAAAATTACCTCAAGTTTTGGACTTGGCTTACTATGTATTGACAGTTTTCTGAAGATTTCCAGCTGATAGCCTTGTGCCACAGGTTTTTGCAGTATGATTGCATTTTCCCTCTCAGACAAAAGGCCATGTACCTATGTACTGTTCACCATCTGCCAGTTACTGCCATCCTTCCTGCCTTTGAAACTTCTTCATTGGTTTATAGAATGTCATTTTATGATTGATTTTGCATTTTTGAAATTTAATTTTTTTTTTTTCCTCAGCTTTGATGATAAATGGGGAAAAGAAAAGGTATTTTTATAGTTCTACTCCTGAATATTCTGGCATTCACCTTCTGTATAAATGACATTTTATGTCTATTAATAAAACAAGAGTAAAATTGGGTTTAAGATTATTCTGAAGGATGAAAAATATTACAATTACTACATAAGATGTGTCTTAGACACATAGTCCATGACAATAATGAAAGCAACACCCCAAATGAACCATAGATATCAAAAAACCTGGTGGTTTTAATAAGAAGTGTCACTGTAAATAATTAATGTGACTCAGAGTTCCAGTAACAAAAAAAGTGAACTATATCTCAAGTCTGTTTCAAGGTTACAAAATCTATTAGAAACAAAATCCTTGCTGCTGAGTGTTTTGTTTAAATACAGAATAAAGACACAAGAATGGCTGCACATGCCAGACTCTTCTGGACCATCATCCTGTCCCCAGCAGTGAGTACCAGGGGATGCATAGGAATGGACAAGAACAGGAAAGGTGTTTGTGAGGTTTTGTTTTAGTACCCTCCTGGACTCTGCTTCTTTTTTCAAAGGCTCTTGAGCCAGATGCAGTTGCCATGTAAACTTTGATGTATTCCTCTTCCAGAACTTTGTCCTGTCTTCCTCTGTACCCTCAAAGAGTTGGATCCACATCGTCCTTTGTCAAGGAACTGTGCAAGTCTCCCGTGTAGTGTGGAAAAAATCCCCTGTTGTCTTTACAATATTTTTTATGGGAACTTTTAAAATATCATTTGACCCCAACCTTTTTTAAACTCAGCCCAATTTTCACCTTCTCTGGTGAGAAGCAAATGAAGGGCTGTGACAAAAACACACCATGGCAAAGCAGGACAATAAAGAAGAGTTCCAATGAGTGCACAGCTGAACTAATGTTTGGTATTTTCATCCCTTACACTGTTTTTAGTACCAAAAAGGAAAGAGAGTATTTAAATACAGCTCTCATAACCAAAGGTGGGACCCCATTGCTTGGTAGGTACGTACTTTCCTAAGTGTAGCTGTCTAGATCACTGTTTGTAACCTTGTTTCCAAGGAAAATGAAGCTTACAAGGACGTACTTCCCCCCGCCACCCCGGCTTTCCTGTGCTGCTTCTGCACATGCTCCTTACACCCTCTCCCATGCTCTCTGGTAACTTTTAACCTGCAGGCCAATTCTGAAAAAAACTTGGAAGGCAGGAGTCTAAAAGATCAATCAATTCCTGGCATATCTATTTAATCAACAGCTAAGATGATGAGGTGAAGAGGCAAAAAATAATTCCATAGGCATTCGGGCTTCATTAGGTCTGTTTTTCATGGAATAACTCAGTTTTTCTAGACATTTCCTTTCTTTATCTTTCCTCTTTGGCCTAGTATAAAATGTCAGCAAAATTAAAGTAATCTTTAACAGTATTTGCACTTCTTCCCTTGGGCTTTGCTGTGCTCAGGGTCTACCTGCACTGATAACTGCAAATAGTATAGTAGCTTTTAGAAGTTTGCTTTAGAATAATTGCATGAATAGAGGTAAATAAAAGAGACATCATTTTTCCAATTAAGCAATTGGAATACTGATTGTAAGGTGTTTTTTTTCAATTGCTATGGTAAAAGACTGCTAATCCTTTAGTGGTTTAGACAGTATGTTTAAAATTTGTTGTTTAGTTGTCAATGCTTATGCTGTACAGTAAGTTCCAGTCAGATGCCACCTGTTGCTGCAGCTCTTTTAGGACACAAAATTTTAACACAAGTTGGTTTTGCTTTAGTGTGTTGCTTTGAGAACCATTATTTGACAGCACTGTGTGTAAGACTTTTGATTTAGGCTGTAATTGTCTCAGGAAAGGAGCCATATCTTAGTTTGTCTGCAGAACACCAGGCACATCCGCAGCGCTGCATAAATAATACATACAAATGCTAGAGAAGTCTGCCTTACTATTATTTACCAAGTAAACTGCAGAGCAAGATGTTTTCTCTCTCCTACAGTATTCAGAATAAGGCTGACCAAGAACACTCAGTGGTTATGAAGACGTGCTCCTCCAGTCCATGATATGAGAGGTTGAAAGAGGGGTGTCCTAGGCAGCTAGATCTAATGATACAAATGGCTTTATCTTTTATTTTGGCTGATGCAAAATGACAATCCTTGTAAATTTTGAAGGATGGGATCTGTGTTCCTGCTTGGCAGATGATGTTGTGAAGCAAAATAGCTTGCTAGGTCCACATTCCACAGCGTCTTCAGAGGTAACCTGAGTAATCCCCCTGGAGGAGCTCAAAGTTCAGGTCTAAGTCGATTGTCCAGAAGTATTTGAAAGAGGTGCAGTATTTGAAGCTGCTTTGGCTGTTGATATTACATTTGCTATATTTACAGGGTAACACTCCATTTCATTGGTATTCCAGAAAGGTAATCTGTCACCTAAAATGGTGTAGAATAACTTTGTGCCAAAGGCTCGTGTTGTCACTAAATATGACTCTTAATTATTGATATGTCTACAACTCAGTAAATATTAATGGACAGGCATCTTCTAGTGAGAACAGTGAAGCTGGAAGAAGGAGGAATATATAATGAAACCAGTGTGTGTGTTTAGAATATGAGGGAGGAAAGATTTATTAAGCCTTGAGAAGGTAATATTCCATCTGCTTTTGTGGAATGCAGCATTAGTATTTCCTATGTTTTTTTCCACTGTAATTGTTTCTGGAAGGTAAGGTTTGTAGCATCAATTAGGAATACCTGAAATCAGTTGTAAGTAGAACCATATGCTTATTTAGTATTAAGAAAAAAGATCTGTCCATAGAGACAATGCAGGGGTTACATGTGTTGTAGATGTTCCATTGCCTAGAACTTTTGAAAACTTTTTCTACACAAATACTTTATTCTAAACTATACAGGCATATTTCATCAGTTATAGTGCTTTGGTCTGCCAGAAAGTCTAAACAGACGAAGCAAGGTCGTACAAACCCAACTGACTGGGTCCATATATCACTGTACAAAAATGTACTGCTACTTTCTTTTAAAAAAAAATTACTAGCACCAAACTTCTAAAAGTTGGCAAAGTTATTAGCATATATGTGAATGTGTTTCAGGTGACAGAAGAAGATAGGAATTACATTGTTCTTGTGTAGAGCAATAGTGCAGTAAAAAAAATGTTGCAGCTGTGGGTAACAAAATATTATCTCAGAATTTGGGTGTTATATCTCCCAGGACCAAAAAATGCTGCAAATCAGAAAAAGTATGTCATTATTGATCAGCTATTAGGTAGATGGGATTTTTTTTCTAAAAGTAGCATTTTGATTTGGATGCCTGACTTGGCTTGCCATAGCACTTCTTTTTTTCATAATGTTTGTGTCTGGTTTGAATAGCAGTGTGTGGTGAAGATTTCATGACCACAAACTGCAGGCCTCAGTGCTAAAACAGCTCTGACAGCCGTCGTTCCTATAAGCAGCAGTTTGTGCTTCCCAGAAATGCTGATATGAAATTGATACATGCATACTTGCAGATTCTCGATTGATGCAAGTCCCCTTTCTTCAGTGAAGTGATGCTTTTTTATGCCCAGGGAAATTCAGGGAGCTTGTGTTACATGGGCTGGGGCACTGGGCCCCTCTGTAACTGAATATTTTTTCCCTTACTTCCACTGTCAGTCTGTCCCTCAAAAATTTTCTCCACAAGCTACACTTTTGTTTTCAATCTCCGCTTTTTTCTCCTTTGATCTGTAAGTAGGGCTAAACCTCATTTGTAACTCTTTCCCCTGCCACAGATTGCCAAATTGAATCCATTTGAACTACCTTCCTGCTCATATCTGTTTTCTGAAAGATCTTCATCACTATCTGGATGGTGTATTCTTAAAATTCAGCCCAAGGAAGCAGTTCTTCATGTAGCATTTTGGGGATCATATATTAAAAAATACATAAGCAATAAATCTCTTTGTGTGATTCAGAACAGTGGCAGCACATACTACCCCTCTGAATCAATTGTAGGTTTCAACAGTCCCACTTTATACCTGCTTCTGAATTTGTTTTAAAATAGCTTTTATTTCATAAATCTATAAGGGGTACGATAATTTGCCATTTCACTAATTTTATCTGACTCCAGAAGTGAGATCCCATTTGAGTTATTAAAAGTACAAGTGTTTCATTAATAAAAGCACATTTATTCCTAGCAACTTGACAAAATCAGGGTCTCCTCTGAACCCTTACTCAGGCTTCAAGCCTTTATGCTTTGGTGTATGTGAAAAAAGCTTCAGAATTATTCCTGTGCAATGTTAAAATTTTTGAGAGATCAATCTCTCAAAGCTTTGTCTTAGGCATGGGGGTGTAACCGCCTTAATGAGGATTATAATGATATTTTCACGAATAATAGCAATCTAAATTTTAAGTGTTAAAAATAGTCAAAAGTTTAGGTAGGTGATATTTCATAATGGCAACTTCCCCCTGAAGATCTATCAGGTAAATGATGCACATATTTCAAGCTGTCTTAGTAGGTACTTTCACAGAACAATCTGGTGGACATCTACTGGAAAAGAAGAAAAGGAAGAATATAAAAAAAATTTGACACCCTTCCTCTCAGATCTTTTTTTATTTTCTTTTTTTATATTGCAACAATGAACTAAATACATCCAAGTATATTCTTAGGATGAAGTTTTACAGTAGTGCTTGGTATCAACCCTTGAGCTGTTTTCTGTTCCCACAGTTTTATATCCAGAGATTTGGAAGAAGGATTTCTACTGCCTGTGATAGCACATTTTCCATTATTCAAATAAAAGCAGTATATTGGCTCCTAAAGGCAAGATCTTCTTGTTGGTATTGGTGAGATAACAGCAGAAATTGGTCTGAAAACCCAAGGTTAAAATATTTTTGGCCTTATTTTTGTGTATTATCCCCAAATATTTTTCCACTGTTTTTTTTAGCAAACAAAATAGAAAACCTCCATTATTGCTGGTATAATTTTGGAAGATGCATTAGCTTCTTACAGTGTTTTGAAAAAGTTTGGGACGAAGGCACTGCAGATCAGTTGATCTAACTTTTATGCTAGGAAGGCTGGTAGAAATTATATTAAGAACCAAAAATACAGGATCCATGGATACATTTGTTATAGTGAAGCATTGGTAGTTGTCAGCATGGCTTTGGAAATTACATCTTAGAAATCTGTTGGAGTTCTCTGAAGGGCTTGCTGAGTGTTTGATCAAGGGAGATTCATAAACTTGTTATACTTGGATTTTCACTAAGTACTTCTTTAGGACATTTGACAAAAACTCTCAAAGAAGCAAAACTGTCCAGAATGAAATTTATCTTGTGAATTTAAAAACTGGTGAAATAATAGGAATAAAATGTTACTTTCAGAAGAAAGACGTCATTATTTAAGTCCCGTAGGGATCTGTGCTGGGACCTCAGTTATTAAGATTATTTTTGTTGTTATTATTGGGGAAGAAAATGAGGTGGATGAGTTTTCTGATCATAATAATTAGTCAGTGCGGTAAAAATGAAGGTTGCCTGTAAAGAATTACAGTAAAAGAATTCCATTCACAACAGTTGACAGTGAAGTGGCAGATGAAAGTCAGTGCAGATGAATGTAAAGTAATGCACATGAGAAAAAAGTGGTCCTAATTATGCATAGATAATAACGGGTATAAACAAGTTATGTTATTGTTAGTGCTCAGGAAAGAAATCTTGGAGCAACTGTCGTCGGTTTTCTGAAAATTTCTGTACAGTAGTGCTAAAAATGCAAATCAAATGAAAAGAATACAGAATAAACCAGAAAACACTACTATGCCACTGTATACCTCCATTGGGTACCTGTTTCTCCAGTAGTCATGCTCCAGCTCAAAAGGTGCTCAGAAAGATGGTAAATGTGATCAAAGAGATGGAATGACATCTGTATGAGGAATGAGTCAATAGAATAGGAGTTTTCATCTTCGTGGGTAAAATATTATATAATAGGGAAACTATAATGTCACAGTTGGTTTGGAGAAGGTAAATGGGTAGTCAGTGTTTACTTTTAATCACAGCCTTAGAATTAGAGGAACCGAATGAAATGAAGTAAGTTATTTAAGACCCCAAAATAGTTTTTCACACAATGCATAATTAAATTTTGGAATTCATTGACACGAGATTGTGGGTGCCAAAGGTTTGCGTACATTAAAAAATTCATTAGTCATGGAGAAAAAGCCTCCATGGATGCTTGTTAAGTACAAAGATCTGTCTCAAAGTAATCCTGAGCCACAGGCTGTGTCTGGGAGAGTTTAGTAGGAGAATCACTCTGCATACTGTTTCTTCTTATTTTCTTTTTATTAAGAAACCCCACTACTTGTTGTATAACATGTTACTGAATGAGATGGACCTTTAGTCTGAAGCCATATGTCCATACTTAAATGAAATAGAACTATACCAGTTTATACCTGAAGATTAGGCCACAAAGTCTGAGTTAACTCTGTATTTTTCATTTATATAATATATCAATGACCCCAAGAGACAGTAAATGTGTTAAAGGGTTTATACTGAGTCAGAAGAGACAAAATTGTAATGCCTAAATAATAACTTATATGCAGAAAATGGTATGGATTTGGGAAATAAGAATATATTCTTCCCTGAAGCTTTTTTATTCTAGTTTGAAAGCAGGTCTCGGGGCTTAAGTTATTTTACTGATAAACTCGTAAATAGACTACAAAAAGTAAGAATGCAATTTTTGGAACCCATATTTACTTTCCCATGGAAGATAGCTGCTTGATATCTCCTTTTCTTTTGATAATGTATTTAATACATGACTGCTTCATCTATGATGTGTCAGAGAACCGTGTAAAGTAAAAATATGAATTTTTTCAAACATAATTTTTTGTTCATATGCATGTTAATGTAAAATCAACAATTGATACTTAACCTTTCTAAACATAGTTAAATTATTTTGCTATGTACTTTGAAAAATCTTCACCTATATCCTTGCTAGAAATTACTCATTTTTATTCCTCAGCAGTGACACACAGCTTGTCACTTCAAGTGGGCATACAACAATGCAGATATGGGACTTTTCAAAAGCTGGATGCATTCAGACTTTTGAAGGACATGCCCACACTGTATGGGACTGCTCACGGCATTCATGTGGTGATTTCATGGCTTCTGCCTCCCTGGACAACACAAGTAAAATATGGGATGTTAACAGGTACAGAGTTACTGGGGATTCTTTATTAGCTGATTGATAGCTTTACTTAATAACCACTGGTTTGTGTTCTAGCCCAGTGAGAGACAGATGTCTGGCATCAATTTGTGGACTTCATTTTAAGAACATAGATAAATTAAAGGGAGTGGTGCAAAAACCCCAGGTTTAATGTGATTTACTAGATAAAGGCTTTACTAAATAGGGAGCTAGGAAGGACTTAATTTAAGATAGTGCTGAAAAAAAGTATTTGCTTTTATTTGGCATCTGTTATTCTGTGTTGGGCTTTGTTTTGCTTTTTTTTTTTTTTTAAGGTCAGAGCTTTGTGGAACTTCAATATGCAATTTAAATAAGTAACTGAACAAAAATTTAAGTAAGTTTTCTGTATAGTATTTCTAGCTCATGAGTTTCCAACACACTTTAAGGTTGGACAAGTGTAAATCTATTTTATTGATTACATATGTTTTAGCAAGGTGACTCCTGATTAATAAATCAACATATACCTCTTAATTTTCTTCATTATCCATGCAAATGCATTTTTATGAAGGTGCTTCTAGAATATTAGTATATCCCTGCGTACCAATTAGTTATTAGTTCCTCAACTTTCTTCAGTTATATTTGAGGTGACATATTTTGATTAATTTACACCTTACAGGAATGGAATGGATTTTTTTTTTTAAAGCCAAACTGTTCCTTCTAGACTCCTGAATAACTTAAGGATAGTTTTACTGACACCACTGTACTGTACTAGATCTGATTTTTAACAACCGAATATCATCAATCCACAGTCAAGTCTCCAGTCTCATTGGTGTTTTCCTTGGTTCTTTATTAGCCAGTCCTTATGGATTTCTCCATTTCCTCTCAGTCTTTTCCTTCCTTTGCATTCAAATGAGGTGAGGTATACCTTCAAGCTTGTTGGCCACTGAAGGGAAAGAACCTTCACTGAAAAAGCAAGGGAGATTTTCTTCTTTTGTTCCTTTTGCCTCAATCAGTCCCACTCTGCTGGAATTGCAGTGAGCCCTTCGATTAAGACCTAGAGACCTATTTGGGAGCACGTTTGGTGAAGTGGGAGTGTTGAGAGGGTTTTTCGTAAAAGTGAAGTACTTCTCTGATAGGCATGCATGAGGTTAGATTTTTCAAAAATGATGTAATTCAGCCAGATTTTTTGAGAGCTAATTATAACTCTGTCAGTATCAGTTTTTCAGTCTCGCTTTCAAATCGTGAATTGAGGAAGTACTAAATAATAATAAAACCACTGTTTTCCAAATGGGATAAGAAATGTATCATTTAATGAAATATTTAGAATTATTTTGGCTAAACTGAGAGCAGCTACTTAAAAGATTGAAACAAATATTCAATTTTTATAAAATCATAGACAAAACAGTTAAAGTTTGGTAAAGTTCAAAACAACAAAAAATTTGGTAAAGTTCAAAACAACAAAGAAGTGTGTTTTATAACAGAAATTGTTAGCCAGTACTGATAACAGATTATGCTTCCCACATAACTATCAGTAATAAGAATTAATGGTCGATGTTTTGCTTATAAATGAAAACACTGGAAATCTATTATATTGTTGCCTGTTTTCTTACCTTGTTGTAGGATTTTAATACTTTGATCAACCTTTATGGCATATTCATGACCTTTAAGAACTAATGCTCAGAATAGCTTTAATTTTATGTCAGAATGGTTTTGAATTTGCATAGACAAAGGTTTTGTTTAGACACCTTAAAATATCTTCTCCACCGAGGAAGCTTTTGTAGTCAGAGGAATCAAAGCAAATCTTCATCACCAACCCATGCCTCCCACTCACACTCATTACCAACTCTTATTTCTACCTTCAGTGCATCTGATGTGCATTTTGCATTTGAAAATAAGAGAGAAAGGAGCACAGCCATGATGTGAAAGGCTGGTTATCAGCATATAATTATTGAAACCCTAAGTCATACAAAAGTCTTGGTGGCTAAAGGGAGCAGGAGGTGGCACAAAAATGTGCTGCACTATGCTTAAAATAGGAGTATTCAGGGTATGAATTTAAAAAACCTCACTTGGAGACCTCACTTGGTGGACTTCCAGTCTGTTCACACAATAAAAGCCAGTGGGTTCATTTACGTCACATTACCTAAGTCCAAAAGATGACTGAGTTCTGTTTAGCTGGTCTGTTTAGATGAATTTGTAAGATGTGCTGTAGAATTGTGTGTGGTGTATGCACTTAGTGTAAAATGAGTACGATGGAAAACTAAGATGTTCTTGAACAGCTTCTGTAAAAAGGGATTTGATGACAACAAGACATGGCTGTTTCAAGGTTAAGACATCCCACCTAAAGACCTAATTCTGCAGAACAGTCAGCTACAATTGATCCTTGTGCCCATGCTGACTAATTCAAGTGAAAAATCAACCCCTGCAGAATATATTGCAAGATGTGGAAATAAGGGAAAGTTATTGACAGAGTAATCAGGCTGACAGTTTACCTTCTGGGTTGTTAATTTGGTGATGCTTATATACAGAAATGCTATACAAAAGAAGGTGCAGTGTATTTTGGCTTGGCAGTACTAATTGCCAAGGTAATTGGCTGAGTTTGGCAACACTAATCCTAGACGTTTCCCAGAGTGTCACCTGTAAATTTGTTATGTGCCTGGAGTTCTCTGATATGAATGAAGCCAGCTGTACTAGGTACTGTATAAATATGTAACCTCCTTCTGACTCTACAGTGTGGGTGTGTGCAACAAAATGGGATGGTGGAGCAGGCTTTTCACAAGGGTTTTCAATGCTTAGCAAGTTGGGTTTTTTTCCAGTCCTCACAGGATATGTGCTTATCTAGTCGTCACCTTTAGAATTCTCCCTCTCCAGGTGTCTGGCAGTTGACACAAGCTCTGAACACGGGAGAGAGCATGAGATAACATACTTGTGGTAGGATAATAATCAGGGATCACAGTTATTCTGCTTAGCGTAGTGATTTATTCTTTCCACTAATAAGGAACTAACATTTTATAAGTGAGATATCTCTTTCTTCCTTAGTATTACATATTTGGATGGATGCCTGCTTTCAAATTGTATGGTACTCGAAAGCAGCATATTGTAGGAGGGTGAAAGAAAGCAAGACGAATATCAAAGTGATCACTACCACCTTTCTAAAAGAGATACGTTGTAACTAAATGCTACATATAGAAATACATACATTTCTGTAGTGGGTAGCAGTCATCTTTTTATTTCCAGACTTCAAAAAGCTGCTTTTATGTATTAGAAACATACTATTTTATTTATAAAAATAGCTTTTGAAATGTCTATCAGAGAGTTCTCTGTGGTTGAAAGCTTGGTATCCAGAAAGTGGGAAGGCTGTTTGCTATCTTTGAACACCAAATCCCAAGGGGCAACTTTCACAATTCCATTATTGTAGTCCAAAGAATAAGAAGTACAACATGTCTTAAATAGGAAAAGATTGCCAACAGCTTTAATAAATTATGTAATTCTTTGCCAATGGTAAGAAAATTCAACCTGCTAATTGTTTTAATTTTGTTTTATTGGAAGGAAATTACTGATGATTTTTTTATTTTTTCAATGAACATTATTCACAAGCATTTTTCTTTTGTGTATGTTGGAAGTTTCTATCACATATCTAGCCACAAATGTCATTCCTACCAGGAGGATGATGCAGGGTAGCTTTGTAGGTTACAATGTTCTTCTCCTTGACAACTTCTGTGCCTTCTATTTAAAGATAGAATCTGAGTTTTAAAATCAAAACAGAAATAACCCAAACAAAAATCCAAGCAACTTCTCCTTCCCTGAAGACACAAACACATGCTGAGATGCAACCATGATCCAAGTTACTGAAGGATTGCAGGAGTCTGGGTTCTGGTGTTGGAACTTCTTGATGCTTTCTTCTGGGAGAATTGGCTGCTTTTAAGAGAAATTAAAAAGAAAATGGCATAACCCTGTGGTGGGGATGGTGGTGGTAGTGTAACTAATGTACCTGCCATGGATAAAAACAGAACTAAACCAAACACAAAATACAACACCAAAACACAGACATATTTGCTATCTTCAAGGTTACGCCACCGTAATGATTATAGGAAGCAACTTGACCCCGAAATGGGGGAAGAAAGGAAGAGGCTTATAATTTGTGAACAGGTTTTTATTCAGCAGTACAGCTCAGATTGAAAATATATAGCCAGCCACATTAATAGCTCGGCAAACAGTTCCAGGATTGTTTTCTCAGACCATAAATTCAGGACCGTCAAAGTCATTTTGGCAGGATTAATTTCAATTATCCAACTGTAAATATCGTCAGAGATTTACAGCCTGATCTCTGATATGCAAATCAAACTGAACAACATATATCTCATGTAAATGCAGGCGGTTATTTGGTTTTGCAAACATATGCTGTAGACTGTATGTTAAATACAAACATTGTTATTTATGCTTTAAGTTTGAGAAATTATTTGCACGAAAGTCAGAACATTCCTGTGGTTTTTTTCTCCAGTTTATCTATTATATAGTCATTGGACCCGTTCTTCATTTTTCTCTGGTTTGTTTCAGTAGTGAAAAATATTAGCAGAATTAGGCCACAGAGAAAAGTAATTTTGTACTGTCCTACAGCAGACCTCAGAGTGAATAAATGTTTGCAAATTGGAGCCATTGCTGCTTTCTGTTTGCTGGTTTTTAATTCACCACTTGTTTGTTTTCCTTTTCACTTAACACAGTAAATTTTGTCTAGCTCCCTGAAATTTCTTAGTTAAAATTTTATTTATTCTTAATTAAAATTTTATCGTAAAATCCTGAAAAGTGCAGTTGTTCACATCAATCCTCAGTCATTACTAGTATCCTTTAGTGCATTTGTTCAGATGCACTTTTTCAAATTGAAAAAGTAATTAATGTATCATGATCACTGTTAATTATCCTGTACAACCACTAATATAGTATCTTGTTACTAAGGTATTAATATATTACAGAATCACAGAATCACAGAATGTTGAGGGTTGGAAGGGACCTCTGGAGATCATCTGGTCCAACCCTCCTGCCAGAGCAGATCCACCTACAGCAGGTTGCATAGGATGGCTTCCAGTCAGGTTTTGAATATTTCCAGTGTCAGAGACTCCACCACCTCTCTGGGCAGCCTGTTCCAGTGCTCTGCCACCCTCAAAGTAAAGAAGTTCCTCCTCATGTTCAGATGGAACTTCCTATATTTGATTTTTATACCCATTGCGCCTTGTCCTGTCACTGGGTACTACTGAAAAAAGACTGGCTCCCTCCTCCTGGCACCCTCCCTTTAAGTATTTGTAAACATTTATGAGGTCCCCGCTCAGCCTTCTCTTCTCCACACTAAAAAGGCCCAACTTCCTCATCCTTTCCTCAGAAGAAAGATGCTCCAGCCCCCTAATCATCTTTGTGTCCCTTAGCTGCACCCTCTCCAGCAGTTTCCTGCCCTTCTTAAACTGAGGAGCCCAGAACTGGACACAGTACTCAAGCTGCAGCCTCACCAGGGCAGAGTAAAGGGGGAGGATGACCTCCCTCGACCTGCTGGCCACACTCTTCTTGATGGACCCCGGGATGCCATTGGCCTTCTTGGCCACAAGGGCACATTGCTGGCTCATGGTCATCC